>JARYHS010001751.1:0-19794 GCA_031002005.1 Vandiemenella viatica | reverse complement strand
AACACC
The DNA here is from genome assembly GCA_031002005.1 of Vandiemenella viatica. Lineage (NCBI taxonomy): Eukaryota > Metazoa > Arthropoda > Insecta > Orthoptera > Morabidae > Vandiemenella > Vandiemenella viatica. The sequence continues at coordinate 19,788 of JARYHS010001751.1, read as the reverse complement.
CATTGTGTATCTCCAGTATGTTGTTTCTTGTCTCTTTGGCGAATTTTTCTGGTCCAGGCCACATGTCATCCTAACAAAAACAACTTCAAGATAATGTATTTCATGAACAAAGCAAAATATATATTTAAAAAAAGAAAAAAAAGAAACCTCACTTAGGTTTGCCTCGTTGAGTTACACAAGAATCCATTGTCAAATTGCGGCATCGGGGTTATTTTAAAATCCTCCAAAAGTCACTGCAATTATTTTATGTGTGATAATGTGGATCAGACAGGAAATTAAAATATACACGCAAATGTTATTTCGGAATGGTGCTGTAAATGGCAGCTTACACTTAACTGCAAAAGTTGCAAGGCAATGCACATAAGTAATAAAAAGACCCCGCTTGCTCAGGAGTACAAAGTTAACAATTCAGTTGTTGACACAGTGGATTCCCTGAAGTATCTAGGCGTAACAGTACAAAGCAACATGAAATGGGACTTGCACATAACTTCCGTCGTAGGCAAAGCTAATTCTAAACTACGATTCATAGGTCGTATTTTGAGAAGCTGCTAATGCTCATACAAAGGAAATAGCGTACTAAACACTAGTGCGTCTGCATTTGGAATACTGTTGTGGAATTTCCGGATCCGTATCGCAAGGGATTGATTGACTCGTTAGAGAAAGTACAGAGGAGAGCCGCTCGATTCGTGACTGCTAGGTTACAGTCCTTACGTAAGTGTCACAGAGCTGATTCGTGGGTTGGGCTGAGATTGTTTGGCGGACAGACGAAGTCGTTTTTGTTTGAATTCGTTGGAGAATATGCGAAAATCTTTACGAGTGCAACGAAGTACTTCTTCTGCCAAGCTATTTAGGTCGCAATGACAGGAGGGATAAGATTAGAGAAATAAGATGCCGTACTGATTCATTTATGTATTCATTCTTTCCTCGTTCTGTTCGGGATTGGAATGCACAGAATTAGGATTGGTGCTTAGCACCCTCTGCCACCCACAGTATTTGTGATTTGCAGAGTATAGATGTAGATGTAGAAATCGATGGATGAGAAATAAATCTTAAGCGACGCATTTGGCTTAATACAGATTCTAATTGCCAGCTGGCAATCTGGATTTTGGTTTTCCGTGGTTTGCTGAGACACTCCAAGCAAATTCCGGAATGGTTCATTCAAAAGGACTGTGGCCAAATTCCTTCCAGCGTTCCCCTTTTCCCTGCCTGTAATGATGTTAACAAGGTGAAAAAAGAAGTTAAAAAAAATAAAATAAATCTTTATTGCCCATTCTGTCTTGCCTCTAATGACATCGACATTTAGGAGATGTAAAGCAATGAAGGCAGGGAATATGTAGGTACTATTGGAATTCATGGTAGGTGCTGATATTTAACGTATAAATTTTGGACAACATAAAGATCCGCGTTACAGTAGAGAAAAAGACAATCTAAGATATATGAACAATATGTTACAAATGTGCTTATTCTTCTAATTTCAATGTGGGAAATTTCGTACACATGTGTACATATGGCATCTACAATTCTTCACAGTAGAATCCATCACACTGTGCCAGTGTTGTACAAGACAGCAAGAACCATTTCTGTCACAACTTCAAAAAATATTCTAATTTGACGCCTCATGTCCAAATGCATACCTTGCTCTATAGTTCTCTGCTAGATGAAATTGTGCCATGTTTGATGAAATTATATATTGCAGAGTGTGAATGATAATGATCCTCAATATTGCAGGCTGATCATGTAAATGGTGCTGTGCAAAGTACGGCCAGTAGAAAAAAAACTGTTATTTCGAGATGAAAATGTGATTAACGCACTCCTTCGGCATTAGTATTCAAGAAAAAGTGTACGTGCTTTCAACAAAACAAGCAAGACAAGAGTAAGGCGGGGTCTACACGTAACGTCTTGACTGACGTTTTACTTGATCAGGCAAGATGTCAGGGTAAAACTGACCAAAGACTCGCGTCCACACGCTTACGTTTTTAACTTCCGTCTTCAGCTCAGTTCTATTGAAACCATGAGCGAAGCATTACTTTTAGTGGTTATTTCACTAGGTCTAAACTGTAAGAATGGTCTAGAAGTTGGTTGCTAAAAAGGAAAAGGTTCTTTCATATAAATTTGCTTCGCAAATTACCTCATGAACCTGAATACTGGCGTAATTACGAATAGTTACGGATCCTTATTTGAAATAATCTATAAAATAAGACTCTGCTGTGACAGGGAGAATCTACACCCCTTGAGGGACTGACTGCTATTCTAAGATTTCTAGTAACAAGTAGAAACTACAAACATCTAGAGTTCACAACTATAATGTCAAAACAATCTCAACACTTTGAGTTCACAGCTGTCAATGTCGTAACAATCTCTTAGACGCCTTATACCAGAATCTTGTCGAGTTATAGTATGAAATGTTTAAACCAGGAAATATACACAAGCATTCAAGCTAAGAAGACATGGACTTGTCCTGGAAGATGTGAAACGTGTAAGGGATACATTCAAGATGTACTTTAATAACGAAGGATCATGACATTGGCAGTACAACGCCGTAACTCTTTTAGGAGAATTTGATAAAATAAAATAATTTTGAAGACAATAATAATTTCTTTCATTTATATTTAGCACTACTACTGTCTAGCTATTAAATAAACATATTTTATTTTTATATGTACAGTTCTGTTAATTTGCAGCTGTCAACTAACTTACTTCGACTTCTGAATAATTCTCTGTATTGATAATTGCTTCTCTTGGTGTATCTTTATATAAGAAGGTCGAAATTCCACAGAGAAGCCGATTGCTAAACTTTTAGCAAACTTTTAAGAAACACTGAACGAAAAGAATTGATTACTTCTTTCATATCCGCTTCCTTTGTATCTCCAAGATACACTTGCTTATATTTATCAACCAAAGCATATGCTTATTTTTTTTTTTGTCCCAATCGCTGCAGCCATTTGACTTTAACTTGCCGTATCCAGGGATAACTATGATATAACGCAATTCATTCCGTAAAGAAATCACTCCCCTAGATTCTAAAAGACCTCCACGTAAAATGTTTTCGAAAAGAAAAACAAAATAATAATTATTTTAGCTCCGCACAAGGAGGAAAAACATCAGTCAAGACCGAAAACAATGCTGGAAGTCGTCAGTCAAGAATGAAAACAAAGCTCCCGCTGATCCATTTTCTCGAAGTCGTCCGTCTTCATTCGGTTCAGGTAAAACGTCCGTTTAGCTGTCAACACACAATGTTTTGTCTGATACGTTTTGCCTGATCAAGTAAAATGTCAGTTAAGACGTTGCATGTAGACCGGCCTTAATGCAATGCAAATTGATAGGTTAAGTGCGGTATTAACCAATATGTAGCAGCCATCTTTACCGTGAAGGTGTTGATTTTCAAGGAGCTGTATTAGCGGAGGGTGTGGTTAGGTTTAAATGCAGCCTGGACCTGCATAATAATCCATGGTGTATCATGGTTTTTTAGTGAATAAGGTGGCTGCAGTGCCGAATTCTAACTACAATAACGTCACAGGCGGCTCGAAACATCTATTGCCGCTAAGTCAGCAATGAGCCTAATCTTGTTGTGTTTAGGTTGAGTGGCTACCTGGACCAGAATACTAAAATTCCATGATGCTTATTGGGTTCTGAGTAAAGCAAACAGCTACCACGCTAAATTCTGACTATAAGAACGTCACAGATTGCTCAAGATGTCTATTAATGCTTACGCAGTAATGCACGTAATTGTATGTTTCAGCGCAAATTACAACTTTGTTACATATTTTACGGCTTTCGGGTACACTTCCCCTTAAAGAATAAGTGCCAGAGAAGCAGCTAGCCATATTTTCAAGTCGAATTAACAGTTTTTTGTACTTTGCACAGTAACCGTTGTTAATTTTAATAGATTTAAAGAGTTTTAGAACATGTCCAAATATCATGCGTCTTTTGGATGAAAGGGAGTTATTAAATTCAAATCAACATGGATTCAGAAAATGCCGATGTTGCAATACGCGACTTGAACTTTTAATTCATGACTCGGGCTGTACGATCTCGGCTCTACTTAGTTTCGTCAAATTTTAAAAAAAGCTTCCGATACTGTGCCTCATGCTAGGTTATTTACGAAAAACTGTTGTCGTAGCATGTCTAAACAAATTAGCAGTTGGGTTACTGTCTTCCTGAAGGGTCAAACGCACTGTGTAGTTCTCAATGGTGAACATACATCATCGACCAAAGTGAGATCCGGGGTTCCCAAGGGAAGCGCGAAGGGGTCCTTGTTGTTTCAGTAATTAGTGTGATGTAATGGATGGGAAAATTAAACTATTTGGTAATGGTGCTATTATTTATCGTGAAATAAAAACCCAGGGCGACAGTGCTTTTTACAAGCTGATGTTGTGAGACTAATAGATTGGTGTAAAGACAGGTAGTTTGAGCTAAAGGCTTAAAAATTCCAATTCGCGTGTATACTCCTTTTAGCTCTGAATATACACTGTCCTTATTGTGGTAGATTCTGTTAAAATACCTCTGGGTTACAATTCATAATAATTTATTGTGGAATGAAAATATTGAGAAGGTAATTGGGAAAGCAAATGGTAGTCTGTTTCGTAGGTTGTAATTTAAAACGGTGTATCCCAGAAGATAAATTGATTGCATACAGAACACTAGTGCGACCTTGCTGGGAATATTGTTCGTGTGTATGGCGCCCCATGATAAAGGGTTAACCACTTACTGCATACTGGGTCATATCTGGCACATACGATTTTCTTGTTTGTGGAACTCATATTTGAGTAAATACTTTGAAACTGCATGTTGGGACAGATATAGTACACAATCAAGAAGAGCTGTGCAAATATTAAATGTGATCTGTTGAGAGAATAAGGAAATATGAAGTATGAATTTTTGCTTTGCGCTGTGAGCAGTTTACTTCCAAGTTCGGTCATACAAACAGTTGTATTTGATGCGGTAAACATTTGATTTCAGTGTTTATACAATTTGCAGGATGAAAAGGACATCCATGGACAATTATAAAGATGTAAGTTTATATATTTTTCCTTTAGAATATATGTATAATATTGAAAAAATGGTTTGTGACAGATATGGCACAATATGCAGTCTAGCCTGTGCGAACAAGCTGGCCCCTATGGAGAAGAAGAAATACTGACAACAAGGCTCCTATTTTATTTCAAGTAGCAGATGTCCTCGTTGCAATTATCCAGACTGCAAAGGAAAATCCTATACAGCATGTCTGAAGTGCAGTGCAACATTGTGCTTGGAATAGGAGAGAAACTACTTTATCAAGTTTCATAATAAACAGACCAAATGGAAAGTGAATTAGTGTTATTTGCGATAAATGTGTACTCTAATGAATAGAAATTGTAATTATTTTACGTAAATAAACTAAGTTATACTAGTATATGTATAAATCTTATATATTTTCCAAACGTTGCATCATCCATCTCGAAACTGGTATCACAACATGTTAGCCATTATTGCATGCTGTCCCGTATATGGCACAAACCCTTAAATCAATAATAATCTCCCCCAAATAAGATCTGGATTTTTTTAGTATTTTTCTTGAAATCGCAGAATTGGACTTAACGAGCGACATTTTTTTCGGAAAAAAAAAAAAAATCGTGCAGTAAGGGGTTAATAGAGGTACTAGATAAGTCGCCAGATTCGTGACAGGTATTGTAGCTGTGGCTCAGAAGTCTATTGGAAAGCTTGTTAGAGATATATTTCAAAATGACAGCAAACACATTTTGCTACCAGCTACATTCATATCTGGAAATAACTGAGATAATAAGATTAATCAGAGCCAGAACTGACTTATTTTCTATACTAATTTTTTCCATGAGTGATCAAAATGGATTAGGAATGATTTATCTAAAACAAACTCTTTTTTTCTTAATGGCTTGTCAATTTCAGGGTCTTTAGAGGCAAGGAATTTGGCCATGGCCTTTTGAAGGAACCATCCCACCATTCGCCTCGAGTGATTTGGGGAAACCGTCGAAAACCGAAATTGGGTCGACCGAGTGGGGATTCAAACCGTGTCCTCCCGAACGCGATGCTCCTCGCCTACCATGCTTGCTATCCATGTTTTGGTTTTCTGTTATACTATGTAAATGCCAAGTTGGTTTTTCAGCATAGCTGTTAAGAAAAATATTTTTTTTTCAAGAATAATAATAATTGATAAAATTGGTATTGAGCACACGCTTTGGTGGCTATCTTCATACACACATTCTTCTCTATCCTCCTCCAGACCACTTTTGGCCTCAACCAATTTTTACTTTAAATTCTTTCAGTGTTTTTGGTAAATTATTCATCACTTCTCTTGGCAATTTATTCCAATCCCTTACACCCTTTCTTATAAAATAAAATTTTCCCACACCCTTTTGCTTGAAATAGTGTCAGCTCGTGGTCATGGTAAACTCTACCCTTCCAAGCACCTCTATTAATTTTAACACCAATGTCTTTCTTTGCGTCATCACAACATATGCCTTGTACATTCCCATGATATTCTTCACCCTCCTTCTATCCTCCAATGAATCCCATTCCAGCTCCTTTATCATATTAGTTGCTGATTATATTTTCCATTATTTTCCAAAGACAAATTTGGCAGCCCTTTTTTGCACCCTCTCCAACTCCTGTATTTGACACTCAAAATGTGGGTCCCATACCACACTACCATATTCAAGCAATGGTCTGACCAAAGTTTTGTAACCCAATTCCTTTACTTCTCTCGTGCATCCCCTCGTCACTCTCTCCAACAAGTGCAGAATTTTGAAACCTTTTCCTACCACCTGTCCAATGTGTCCTGCCCAGTTAAGCTTGTTATCAAATGTAATGCCAAAATATCTACATTTTAAGTCTTCAACAAGCATTTCTTTCTGTAACTTATAATTGTAATCAACTTTTAGTTTTTTTATTTGTGTACCTAATAAGCTGGCTCTTCTTTGTATTTATCTTCATTCCATGTTGACACACCCAGCTAGTTATCCTACCTAGATCACCATGCAGCTGTCTATAGTCTTCTATTGTTTTGATCCTTTTATTTAACTTTACGTTGTCTGCAAACAATCTAATTTCAGATAGTAAAGAATCAACACAATCATTCATTATAATAATGAATAGCAATGGTCCCAATACGCTACCCTGCGGCACTCCCATTTTTACTTCCACTTCTTTTGATACCGCATTTCCTACCCTAAATTTTTGCTTTTTACCTTTCAGGAATTCTTCTACCCAACAAATCACCTTTTTATCAACTCCTTTAGTTTTACCTTATTTAGCAGAATTTAATTTTTAATTTAATTAATTGCAATGGAGCACAGGCTCTGGTGGCAATTTCCCTACACACCCAACTTCCCCCTATCCTTCACTCACCTATATTTGCCCTCTACAAATTTTAACTTTAATTCTTTTAACGTTTTCGGTAGGTTATTCATCATTACCCTTGGTAACTCATTCCAATCCCTGACACCCTTACCTAAAAAAGAGAATCTTCCCACACCCTTGTGCCTGAAATCGAGTGCCAGCTTGTGGTCATGGTCATCTTTTCCCTTCCATGCACTACTTTTCATACCTATTGCAATATCTTTCCATGCCTCATCGCCAGTATATGCCCTGTACACTCCCATGACCCTCCTCATCCTCCTCCTGTCTTGCAATGAATCCCATTCCAGCTCTTTTATCATATCTGTTACTGATTGCATTCTGCGATAATTTCCACAAACAAATCTAGCAGCCCTTTTTTGCAACTCCTGTATTTGATACTCAAAATGTGGGTCCCATACTACACCACCATATTCGAGCAATGATCTGACCAAAGTTTTGTAACCCAATTCCTTTACTTCTCTCGTGCATCCCCTCATCACACTCTCCAACAAGTGCAGAACTTTGAAACCTTTTCCTACCACCTGTCCAATGTGTCCTGGCGAGTTAAGCTTGTTATCAAATGTAATGCCAAGATATTTACATTTCAAGTCTTCAGCAAGCAATTCTTTCTCCACCTTATATTCATAATTAACCTTTTGTTTTTTATTTGTGTATGTAATTAGCTGACTCTTCTTTGCATTTATCTTCATCCCATGTTTACCAACCCAACTAGATATCCTGTCCAGATCAATTTTATGGCTCACTTTAACAAAGGCCTTGAAATGTGCCGTTTGATTCATGTCTATCATTCAAATAAATATCTTAAGCAGTCAGCAACTAAAGAAAAAAAAAAAGTGACTACTATCATTATTCTGTTGAGTGTGTAACTTTATTTGGTCTTCAGTTTTTAACAGAAATCTTGTAGCACTATATATGCTTCTCTTCTTAAGAAATCAACTAATATTAATTTCTTAATTAGGTTAAATTCTGTTTTTTATCACAGTGTCTACAAAATTTGTACCTGAGATGCCTTTAGCAAAATTCAGTTGTAAATTCTAATGTTTCCCCCCCCCTCCCCCTAACATATAATACCTTTTTAGTATGGTTGTTTTTCGTCTCATGCGAATGTATGAAGTGTGATAAAATAGTGACAAGAATTTTGATATCTTGCATTCTGAATCTTGTTTATAAAGTTGATTAGCCTCTTAGCCCGTCTAAAATGACTGGCGAGGGAATGTTTTGGCAATTAACTTCTTTACAGTTGCCCAAATAAATAGAATTGTTGTTATGTAATGCTAATAACCTTTTTTTGTAATTTGTACATATTTCGGCTGTAGTTTACACAGTGATACAGATGAAACTTCTACTGAATTAATGATGTCAGAATTAGGGAAGCAATTAAATTAAAAATAAATTAGGAATCCCAGGACCTTATGCTATAGCACATTGTCAGGTTCTTGGTGGTTTAATTAATATAGTAATTAATTAAATAGTCCACCATAGGATTCAGTTTAGATTTCTGTTTATTTTGAAAACAACGTCAGTGATATTGCTTACATGCAGAGATACAATCCAGAGATACTACTATCGCAGTTCTTTGGCAGATGCAAAGTGAATCTGTATAAACTAACTGTAAACTAAAAACTGTCCTGCTGCTGATTTCTTTATATAGGCTCTATCGAAATTTCTGGAATTCTTTAAAGACTTCCACGAGATATTTCTCGAACATTAACAATTATGCCAACAATTAAACGTATTAAAAACAATCAGAAATAGTACTTCATCATTTAACATCATTACAAAACGATCAGAAATGGAAATTAAAGATATTTAAACACAAAATTATTTACAGAAATCATTTTAAACTATAGAAAATTGTCCTGTAGACATCGTAACTTGCATTAATACTTGGAATTACAAACATTTAAACAATTCTCTTGCACAATTCTGTTCTTAAACATATTAAATGGCCTTTAAACAATTTTCTTTCATAAAACAAAGTCTATATACACTGATTTACAAGAAATTGCAAAACAAATATACCAGATCATATTCAAGCAAACTTTAGCTCACTACAGATACTTCATTAAATACAATTCTATTTAAAGTTCAGGTATGAGGGCTGTTACAACGTGACATTGGTTTTGTTCCTGGTCCAGGTCTCATTCAGCACGATAAATACGGAACTACTTCCATCCGCATGAAATAATAACTTCAGTAACTCGGCGCTTATGAAAGCAGCTTGATTTATTTTTTAAACTAAATTCACTATGAATTATTCTGTAAAAAAATTGTCAGTTGTCAACCTGGACCAGTCTGTATTTCGACATAACCACAACTTCTACTAATATTGCTGTTCAAAATTCGTAGCTTCTATTACCCGTGTGCGTATACATTCACTGTATAGCGATCTAAATTTGACCTACTGGAAATATTGACATGTGTCTGATATAGCGACAACAGTCATAAAACCAAATGATAATTATTATATTAATCTAATACAGTTATTTCAATGTTTCACAAATAATTTCTTCGAGTATATTATAACGGTGACTTAAAATATCTACATCTAATATAAATAACTTGCAAGGCTGTCAAAAATGACGTGTTAAATCCAGTATTTTAGCAATTTATTTCTTCGCTGTATAAGTAACAATTTTCATCAATAACGCTCATAATCTTGAAAATGATGTAATGTAGATATCTTAGCTTACTGTAACAACGATATCGCTGTAAAGAGAGTATAAGAAAAATCTACACCAAATGAATTTTAATTAATTAAAAGCTACTAATAATTAGTATGTTGATTTTTACGGAATACATACTTTTCTTTTAATGTGCTAGCAGCTCATTTACTCACGGATACTAACTAAATTGAACTGTTGTTAAATAACATGCGTAACCTCGAACATCTCTGGTCGTTGTTGGTTGGGCAGCGGAGGTGGGAAGCGTGACGTCAACGCTACATTGTGACCGATATTGGCATTTTATAGTTGTAGATTGTTTAGGTCTACTGTTAAACTGTTATTTGAGTTTGATTTATTGATGTCAGTGTTATTCAGTAACCTAGCAAAAGGTGACATTTTTCAGAGGGCTGACGCTACTGTACCTGATGCACTGGGACGCTACGCTGCGCTACACGGCCGACCTCTACAGGCGTCGGTCCCAGGACGCCCAACCCGGGATCTCCAAGGTAGATCCGACGTCATTTGTTACGTATCTACTATCTTACCTAAACTATTCTGTGGTTATCCTATTACATGTAACTAGTGATCGCCCAGTGATCGAAATTCGACCGTAATTCATTAAGTTGTTCTTTAGTTTCTTTCATGAAAGAGTAATAATCTAGTAATTCTCTACATTACCTATAAAATTAAAACGATACACTCCATGTGTGACAGTATGCTAAATTTTAGCTTCTAATCTAACCATAGCAAATGATTAAATGTATTTATCAATGGTTCATTTGAATTCAAAAAAATCATTTTGACTTAAGGCCAGAAAACTGCTTTAGCTTTATGAAACATGCGCATTTAAATATATCTATCAAAATAATTTCGTCATTTTGTGTGTTCGCTATGTACGCTATTAAAATTTGGTCTATTATCATTTTGAATTTCACGCAAATAAGTATTCCTTATTTCTTGTCTCTCTCTCTCTCTCTCTCTCTCTCTCTAATGAAATAACTGAAATTAAAAAATCAAAAGACACTTAACCAAAGTTTAACATTTTAAATAATCAAATGACCATATAGTATCTGGCAGAATCGCTACATTCCTTTCAAAACTTCAAACATTAATCTCTACTTTATCCGAGTCTTTCGTTTTACCAAAGACCACAGAGAGTCTCAATGCGGGGAATTCACGTAAGAACATTGGCTCCGATTCTATTTCACGCGCACACACACGTTTGCAAATTAATTTCTTATTTTAATAAGCTATTTGTAACATGTATTAACTATGCTTATTATATTTTTGGGTGGGGTGGGACGTTCTCCACCAGTGAAAAACTGGTACTGACCTGTTGAAATTTGGATTAACTGTTTCCTTATAGTGTCCTCTTCACGTTTTGCACTCTCCTTTTCCGGAAAAGTCGCTACGAATTAAATTAAAAATTCTGAAATATGGGCTGCTCCGCAACCGCTAAATGTTAGCAGCACTGTAAAAATGACACAAAAATTATCGGTACAGTGATCATATCAACCTAAATAGGTTTGTTTTGTCATAGTGATCATGGTTAAGTTGAAATTTGGCCTGGACCAAGAGTAAAAAGTTTACGGGAAATTCGTTCTGCGCAGCCCATGTCACAAATCAAAGACAAACTGCGCATTTGTTTACAACTGAAGCAATCGATTATCTCTGACTGCTTATATCGATTCCAAGGTTTGTAAAATATATTATATATAATTTTAGCTTTCTGTATTTCTTTAAGTTCCTCCGTTTGCTCAATATTCTGGCCGCTAGCTGCGCCTTCTACCAGCTATCTGAGCGAACTACGTAGGCAAGCGAGCATTTTATTTTACTTAATTTAATGTATTTGTAACATATATTATATATAGATTTTAGCTTCCTTCGCTTCTTCTCCATATAATCTTTAAATATGCCAAATCTCACACTTCTCCGTGCGCGCAATATTCTTAAAAATGTAGCACAAGTTTTCGCTTGGCGCATTAATATATAGATTCATATACCAAATAACTTATATATATGTCGGATGTGTAGTATGGGGCTAGCTACTAGATGGCGCCACAGACGCAGCGAGCAGTGACATCTACTAGGGGCTACTTAAGGGCAACGCACAGCACACGGAGGTCTCTTCCTGCCTGACCGCCGAGGCGACATCACTCCGCTATCTGTCATTATGTATTCTGAGACTGAGTCTAATAAACCGGATCCTTGTATCAGCTGTGTTCTCGTAGTTACTCACCACTGTCCGAGGGATATCCACAGCCTACCTTTGCTGACGAGCCATCTGGCCTCTAACCAGGAACTCCATTCAACCCGCCCGATTCCTGATCTATCCCGGATGGATCCGACATATAGATAACAATGAAAGGAAAGGAATGCCGCGAGGCAATATTTATGTGGGAACGACAGATGAAATACAACACTCACCAAAGTTGAAGGGAGGACGGCAGCAGCAACACACAACAACACACAAACAAAGAAAAAACAATATTTTGGGTTGAAGCCCTTTTTCAAGTTACCAGATGTAAGTGGCTGGGCTTGCGCAAGACTTGCGTTCGACGCAGCCACTCAACCCGAAATATTGTATTTTCTTTGTTTGTGTGTTGTTTTGCCCTCCTCCTATGTAACTATTGCCTCACGGCATTTCTTTCCTTTCATTGTTACCTATATGATTACCTTAATTAATATTATAATGAAAGAGTAATCAAATTTCAAAACAAACAACTGTTTGCATAAAAAATAAAGACCTCACCTTTCAACTGACTGTGATACATCTAGTGATAACAACTAATGACGGTTATTTTTTTAAGGAGCCTGCTCAAAACCCTGCATTCCAGCCTGATATGATAATGGGACATGTATTTAACAAATATTATAATATTATAATCTCATCAAAGTATTTTCGTTTTTAAATAGGAGGTTTCACCACTGTCTTCCTTTACTGTTTTCATTTATTCTTGTAAATTCTTCATCTTTTTGTGACTAGATTCGTAATTGATTGCTATAGCCATTTAGTCGTCAAAACGTAACAAAAAGACAGAGACTTACTTCCGTATTGATAGTATTATTATAGATTACTGCGGTTCACACACACAAACACACACACACACACACAAACACACTGACTGCAAACAACCCCTGAGGGATCATTATAACATAAAAAAGTGTACACCTACAGCATTGCAAGACTACCTATGATTTGCCTCGCATTGAAACCCTAAATTTGTGATATCTACAGTTTAACATTCAATCAGAATAACCGACGGCCCAGGCGTGACTCTTACGATCAGAAACAATTTTTAATAATCTTAGCCTTCAAGGAGATTTGAACCGGAGACCACGACCCATACATCAGTAAGCAAGTGCTTCAACCACTGAGCTACCAGGGTGGTATATGAAAAGGCAGTACAGAGACGTACACATCCAACGCGTCTATCGCCGTTCAGTAGTATTTCGAAATTATGAGACAACACGATGTATTACCGAGCGTGGTGGTGTAACGGATAGCATTCTGGCCTTGCATTCGGGAGGACGGCGGTTCGAATCCCCGTCCGGGCATCCAGATTCGGGTTTTGCATGGTTTCCCAAATCACTCCAAGCGAATGCCGGGATGCTTCCTTAAAAAGGCCATGGCTGAATTCCTTACTGTTCCTTGCCCCCATCCTTTCCCATCTCTAAAGACCTCGCTGTTGAGAGAAGTAAAGCAGTTAAAAAAAATAATAAATAAAAAAAAAACACGATGTATTACTTATACAGAAAATTTTTCATCCAAATGTAGACAGTATTTTTCTCCTTGTTCCAAAGGATAAGTGTTCAAAATTTCATCAAAATCGGATGAAAACTGGATTTGTATGAAGAACAAACATACATACATTGATCTTTACATATATATATATAGATGAACCGTTTCGTCGCGTCCGGTAATGAGACGTCGACGATACGTGTTTCAGGTGGTGTCGGGCATGACGTCCGCGAAGGGTCCCGGCCGGCTGGACAGGCGAATCACGGGTGCGCAGGCGGTGGACGAGACCCTGCAGGAGGTTCTGTTGCTGATCCTGAGGGACTACGTCACGCCCTGGTACTGCCGCCTCAGCACCGACCCCGAGTTCCCCCACGAGGTCAGACGGTCGGCCCAGCGACTCGCAGTCAACTTCGCCGGCAGGTCAGTACATGCGGCGTCGTTAGTGTTGCAAATTGAATACAAAAAAAAATGTTTTTTTTTTCAGCTTTATGAAAAAAAAAAAAACTATGAAAAAAAACCTAACACCCTTGTTTTTTCTAAATTTGTTTTTTCTCCTTCCTTCATAAAACAATATATTTGATGAATTATAGTTTTATTTATGGCACATTTTATCATGTGTGTTTTAAATCTTACTGAATCATATAATGTCTTACATAATGATTCATAAATGTGTCTATATAGGTAACATAATTTTTTATTCATCCTCTATGTCAGTACCACATTCACTAGTATCAGCACTACCAACACTAGTTCGGTCGGTGTCTGAATTGTCTGTTTCTTCTTCCGTCTGCTCTAGATCCATAACTTCAGAAATAGTTACATTTTCTTTTACTGGTTGTTCTTGTATTATACACAAAAGATTTTGAGATTGCAATTTTAAATTGTGAGCAAAGTACACACTGTGCATAAAGACTGCACCGATAGTTCTTATTGCGGTCTTTTAAGTTTGAATTTAAATCTATTATCATACAAATAGGAGCTTTATTTTTTTTCAATCGTTGGTTTACTACAACAGTTGCCAGGAAATGATTCATAATTACTGACAATTTAATGACTCAGTATCACTATACTCCGAGAGTTTAACAAGTATACGAATATAAGGAAAGCACAATAAGTAATAAAAAAAGAGTATAAAAACCGTAGATAAATCTAAAATTTCTAATTTTTTGAAAAGACCCGTAGGTTTACAGATAAATTTGTAGGGTTGGCAGCACTGGTTCAAATAGTGAGTATCAATCCAAACAACAGGGAACAGGGATTCCTTCTCGTGCAACCTAGCCTCTTCGGGAAGTCCCCATTGGTAAAAGAAAACTTAATTCAGTGTTGCCAATATTTTCGTAATTTTTTGTTTACTGAACTAGAAAAATATAGTAGAATTAAAAATTAAGATAAGTACTTAGTATAAACTCTAAAAAAAGTCATATTAAACAATAATTGCCTTACAAATTTGAGATGTAGTAGTTATGAAAAAAATGTGTCTCAGAAAAAAAAGCGTTATTTTTTTTCAAAAAATTTCATGTTTTTTTTTCCCCAAGTCAGAAAAAAACATTTTTTTTACAACACTATGCATTGTCATTCTGCTATCATCTTCTGGGAGTGAGAGCATATTCTGATCTTGTCTAACACTGTGTCTTGGTGTATTCTTTATTTTTTTATTGCCAATATACTTGTGTACACAAGTTTCTAACAAGGTCAGGTCCCAAACATCTTACACAACAAGAATACATCTACACTTATAACAAGCAACTCTTGGTCATCTATGACATAATCTGTTATGCTATGTCGTCACTCTATGGTGTTGCGCAATGATGTCAGTGATGGACTCAGATAGAAATGGAAACTTTTTACTACAGCACAAGGTACGAGGAATTACATGGAATTTTATTTTATAACAGTTCTACTTAGTTAAGCAAATGCCAAGAAATTAAATGTCAGAACACTGAAAGAAAAGTATGTATTTAATTTAAACTGGCATTTATATTTATTCGTTGAGGCCAACTAGGACCACGTTAAGCCTTTGTGCATTTGGCAGCGAGTTTCTTCTTCTTTTGCGCCCAGAACTCCTTCATTCATTTCGACTGCGCCTGCTTGCGCTCTTCTGTCCAGAGTGTACCGCGTCTTCTGTTGGATTGTTCGTCTCGGCTTGTCCCACTTGTCATTAACTTCTTCCAAAACATATCTCTGTTTAAAGCATCTTCTGGTTCTAGCCCCATCAAATGAAGATCTTCTTTAATATTTACGAACCAGGGCATTACGGTTTTCGGTCTCGAATCAAATAAATTAAAGAGATTTTTTTTTTTTGCTAGTCTGTTCACCTCCATCCGTTTGAAGTGGCCATAGAATCGAATCCGTCTTTTGCGGATTGTTTCGGTGATTTTCTCTATTTTGCTGTAGACTTCTTTGTTGGATCTCTTTTGATGGATGCCATTCTTAAAGCTGGAACCCAGAATTCCTCTAATAATTTTTTCTCTCTTTTTTTTCTCTGGAGAAAAAAAATATTATGTGTCATAATGTAAGTTTATAAGATTTATTTTAATTTCGTTTGCTTTCACTGAGCATTATTACTAAGGCTATTATTTCAGCAACATGTAACATGCAACATGTTTTTGTTTTTTTGAAGTCATTACATGGTTTGAATGGAAGACGTTCCAAATTGATTGCGATATATGTGGCCTAAACTACAATTAAATATTACATGGATTAGCATGAGTTGTTAAGATTTATTTTTAGCATCCTGCATTTTCACTGGGGTCGTTATTTCAGCTGTGTATAAGCTGTGTCAGTCCTGTTAAAAAATCGATCTTCATCACTGGTAATAAGAAAGAAAATAATCTTTCTTTTTATTTAAAGTAAGCTAGTGAACTAGTGAACTGTTCATAAAAGCTAGTTTATTCCACTGAGTGATCAAATGAGTGCCACTCTTTTTAACGAGTCACTTTGCCCGCCTCTAGATCATTGGCCACCCAGCGTTACGGGCCCAATACGGAGCCACAGCCGGTGGGAACTGTGGAGTCTGGTTGTGGCGCCAGGCTATGTAAGATAAGTCGGCACCAGAGGACGGCATTGCAGAGTCAGACCTGTAGATGATGGCAGAGTACGTCGCCAAAACTCATCTTCCGTCAGCATAATCCGTCAGCGAACGTGCACAGATTATATTATATTGTTTCCTGTCGACAGGATGAAGGAGGTCGACTGGATCCCGTACCTGACGACGCGACTGGTGGACGACGCGGCGTCCCACCTGCGGCTGTTCCGACAGGCGCGCGCCAAGACGAAGCAGCAGCAGCAGTACGCGGAGGGCGGGAACAGCGACACTCCACCCAGCAAGTCGGGAGGGACGTCTCCCGTGAGTACCGCGTCCGGTATCGGTCACCCGAGAGGTCTCGCAAACTAGATTTGTTTCTCCAGGACAGTGGTTCCCAAATTTTGTTGACAAGTCATAACCACGCTGTGAGAAGGGTATCACGATTCTGCTTCTGTTTGCGACGACTTACCGATGCGAGACTAAACTACTAGCAGAGTTCCTGACGTTGCCCAGTCTAGTTAGTTGATTTACCATACACAGTTTATTTATTTTTTTTTTTTCACGCAGTGAGAAACGTTTATCAAGTTTCATACAATTCTCATCATTCATATCCAGAATTAAAGAAAATCTATATTCACCTGCACACTACCAAAAAAAGGAGTGGGTTAAAGTTGATTTACCCGTGCACTGTCTTTATTCTTTCGAAAAGATTGACACGTACCAAGCTTTATTGATTTCGTGCCGTCATTTGCGGTGCTAAACTAAATGGAGATTTTGGAGCCCAGTTCTAAGAATGGTGTGGTTTGGATGCTTTTATACGGAATGTCAATTTTCATTTTAGTCCAGGTTACATTTCCACTTAACTACATATGCTGCTCGAAAATTGAAACATGGACCATACACTCATTAATACACACTACATACATCATATATATTATTTCTATAAGGTATTTTTTTGCCACAAGCCTGTATCTTCCTTCATACTTAACCGAAATCAATGAATGAGGTGTCATTTTAAAGCTTATAGTCTTCCCTTTGGTCTCATCATATTTTAAGAAATGAAGTTTTCGGAATTCGGTCCTTAAAGGGCGAAAATGTCAATATTTCTAAAATGCTGTTTTCCGTGTTATGAGTCAAATATCTCCCTGGATACCTATCTGAGATCGTTTAATGAAGTATCATTTTAAAGATTAAGATTTCCGCTTTAGTGACGTCACATATTAAGACATAAATTTTTCGGAATTCAACCCTTAAAGGGCAAAAGGATCAATATTTTTGCAATTCGTTTTTGTGGCATGAGCCATTTGTCTCTCTTAATATCTAAGTGATACAGATAAATGAGGTATCATATTAAATATTAAGGTCTCCGCCGTGGTAACATTATATTTTAACAAAGGAATTTTTCGTAATTCGACCCTTAAAGGGCAAAAATGTCAATTTTTCTAAAATGCGTTTTTTGTATCTCGAGCCATTTATCTCCCAGGATATCTAACCAAAATCGATAAATGAAGTGGAATTATAAGGAGTAATGTATCAGCTTTGTGAAATCATATTTTAAGAAAGAATGTTTTTGGAATTCAACCCTTAAAGGAAAAAAGTATAAATTTTTCTATTACCGATTTTTGTGTCACGGGCGATTTATCTCCCTTGATATCTAACCGATATAGATAAATGAGGCATCATATTAAAGAATAAGGTCTTCGCCGTGGCAACATTATATTTTAACAAAGGAATTTTTCGTAATTCGACCCTTAAAAGGCAAAAATGTCAATATTTCTAAAAATACGTTTTTTTGTGTTTCGAGCCACTTATCTCCCTGGATTTCTAACCAAAATCGATAAATGAAGTAGGAGTATGAAGAGTAATGACTGAACTTGGTGACATTATATTCAACCTCACTACTCATCGCATTTTATTCGCGAATTTTTTGCACGGGTCGTCTAGTAAAAATGTATTTTAAGATGTTACGACACATTTATTTTACTAATAATCTAGTATTACCCGAAAACTGCTGAATCACAGTATCAAACGTCAGATATATCTTATTATGCTGACTGCCGCTGGCACTAAACATTTTTCTCATACTTCATCTCACATTCAAAATTAAAATATATTCTCTACCTGTACAGGTTTTCACAATGGTATATAAAATATTCCGAACTAATCAAGATACGAAAAATAAGACATTATTTACTTTTGCTATTCATCATTTTACTGTGAGCAGAATGACAAAGATGATAGCCAGAGACATTGTAGTTGTGTTGACAGAGATTGTGATCAAAGAAAATCTCTGCTGTTTTTTCATTATTTTATCTCGCATTCAATTTGGCCATTTATGGTGTTTAAAAACTGAATCTCCTGAATTAAAGGAAATAACATTTCGAGTTATGTTTAGTGTGCAAAATATTTATAATTGTGAAGTGATTTTATTGCTTTCTTTAAAGGCTATGGTGAGACGCATTGTAGTTGTGTGTTTAGTGTAAGTATGCAACATCTAATCATTCCATCTTTAGGATTTGTCTCCATACATTCAGAATTTCATTTAATGCTCCTGCATTATGTAATGTTGAAACATAAGACATGCCAAACAACTCAATTGCAACTAAGGGAAATGGAAGCGGCTTCTAGGCGATATAAATAAGAAAAGAAAGGGAAATTAACCCACCACATACCAAAGTGGACGGATGCGATGAGAGAACACTAATGCTGACAAACAACAACACAATATTTCGGCATATGCCTTGCTCACAAATAGAAAAAACGGGCCATTAGGCTCGGAACGTGTGTGCACACCGAACGTTACCTAATGGAGCAAGGCATATGCCGAAATATTGTGTTGTTTGTTTGTCAGCATTAGTGTTCTCTCATCCCATCCGTCCACTTTGGTATGTGGTGGGTTAATTTCCCTTTCTTTTCTTATTTAAACAACTCAATTGAGATTCTAAGCTTTAAAACGGTGAAAATCCCATCGAAATCTGCTC
>JARYHS010001749.1:0-21283 GCA_031002005.1 Vandiemenella viatica | reverse complement strand
ACCATGGCTCCAACTTTAGGAAAATGTTGTTGTTGTTGTTTTTGTTGTTGTTGTTGGTGGTGCTTAAGGGCGCGTCGACGACGGGGTCATTAGCGCCCATAGGAAAATGGACACTCAGAGTTAGAAAGGTAAAATTTTATAAATTAACGGCAGTTATTAAGCTTCTTTGAGTCATGGGTAGTGACGAAAAGAGATAAAAGCAGCATAAATGAGTGGAGATGAAGTTCCTAAGATCTGTAAAGGGATGTACAGGTCTGGATCTAATAAGATACGAGGCAATAAAAGAGAAATTGAAAATATACAGTATAAATGACTAGATTATAGGAATAACATGAGAGCACATCTGTATGGAATGGCTGATGCACGATTACAAAAAGCAGTAAAAAAATATATATCGAAAGATAGATGAAGTATGGGTAGACCAAGCAAGGGATAGGAATAGTTCCTGAAGTCGGCATAATATTTGTATGGAATAAGAAGAATACCAACAACTGGAGAGCATTAAAGCAGCCATGAGAAAAAGGAGATTAATGTTGTATGGTCACATAGTTTGGATGGACAATCATAGACTCATCTCCAAAATCTTTAACACCCTCTCTCGAGGGAAAGCGGCTAACGCAAAAAGGACAACCCCTAGACAGAAAAGATTTCGAGCAACTGGAAATTGATCCCCAATCACATTCACAACAGGATTAATACAGAACGTTGATTAAGGCATCAGATTCTCTCCAAACACTAACAGCCAAAACACTGCGCCCCGGATCTGGAGTGAAATGGACCCAACAAGGAAAGGACAACCACGGTTCAAGGATGAAAGAATATTGGGCCAAAAAGTAAGCTTACCAGAGTTAAGAACCACGTGGTTCATAAATGCCAAAACGGAAAAGAAGAAGAAAAAGTTAACCATTTTTTAGTTTTTAAACTAGACTTTAAATCTGGCTTTTACGGTATATTTTCCAATAAGTTAAAGTGATACCTAAATAAAGCAATTAAAACTTAATTTTTAAGGACTTTTTCAAATTTTTTGTGTAAACACTTCCTAATTCGAATTTTCGGTAATTAGAGATTTATTTATGGTCCCTTCAGATTCTAATTAGAGAAGTTAGTGGTTTGAACTGGTAACTTCCACTAGTTGGCTGTTTAAATAAATTCAAGGACTTCACGTCCTTGCAAAAAAAGATAATAATAATAAATAAATAAAAAATAAAAATAAAAAAGGATATATAGATAAATAGTTACCATTTTTAATTTTTTTCTAACCTTTAAATCGCTTTTTGAAGTATATTTTTAATAATTTAAGTCTAAAAAAAGTAGTTAAAACTTATTTTTAAGGACGTTTTTCTTGCATTTTACCTATTTTTATAAACACTTCATAATTCAAATTTTCGATAATTGGACGTTTATTCGAATTAGAGAAGTTCCACTGTAGTTGGAACTGGTAACTTCCACTAGTTTGCTGGTCGGTGGGAAGTGCAGCCCGAAAACTTACGTCACTAATCCAGCGCATAAAGCAGGAAACTAATAAAGCAGGTAGCGATGAAATATGAAGGCCGGCCTCTTTCTTTCGGCCGGGAAGCGGTGGAGCTATGCTCGGCTGCAGCGCTTTCTCCCCCGCGTTGAGCAGCGTTGCGTTCATTTTTCATCAGGCGCTGCTCGCGCCTGCCTTATCGGCAGCCCCGCAGAGCACAGAGCAGCCAGGAACACGGGTCGAGCGTGCCCGTACAGTACCCCAGCGGACCGGTCCAAATTGGCTGTCTATCAGCCTTACCGAACAGGTCTGCCGGGGCAGATAACAAGCGCGGGTCATCCTCTCCGAGGATACGCCGCAAAATATGTACGCGGTTACGGTGCGTAGTCCCTGCCTTTCAACTCTCACAAACCAACCACATATTACGGTCAGACATCACGCCAGACACAAGAAGCCTCAGTTACTGTATTTATATGATTATGAAAACATAAAGTGTGTAAACATAACTGAACATATATTAAAGAATTAGTAACAACCAACAGAGTATGAATATTAATATACAAAATTGCTTACGATGTTAACGCTTCGTTGAAATACTCCGTCTTCTTCGTCTGCCAGACGTTTCTACCAAGGCTTAGGTCCTCTTAAGGACTTGGATCTGCTGGAGACTCGCGTGGTTAGTTGGTTACGTATTTATACGTTGTTTACGTATAAATATGTAAACAACTAACCAAGCCAGTCTCCAGCAGATCCAAGTCTGTAGCAGATTCGGAAGACGGCCAGCCTTGATCGAAACGTCGGGTAGGTGAAGGAGAAGGAATATTTCAACGCAGCGTTAATCCCGTAAGAGATTTTATATATTATTATGACGGCTGCGAAAACAACAAAATCTTTATAGACTTAGAATATTGTTCTTCTGTATGGGGCCCCCATCGAAAGGGGTCAATGGAGGCTTTGGAGAAGGTGCAAAGCAGAGCCGCCCGATTTGGGATAGATATATATATATATAGCGGGAGGGAAAGCGTAAGAGTGATATTGAAGGAGTTGGGTTTGGGAAGAACTGGAACGACGAAGGCGTTGCTCTCGAAAGAAGCTAATTGAAAAATTCACGACAGACCAATTTAAGCGAGACGGAAGACACATATTACTACTAGCAGCATTCTAATCCAAGAATGAGCAAATAAAAAAAAAATTTCTCCTGTATACGTATTTCTTCCATGAGTGATTAAGGAATTGAACAGGGAGGTTTTATCGAGAGACAAACCTATAATTCTACAAACAATTTGGAGAAATTCATGCTGTCCTGTTTTAGGTTTTCCATGGCTTTCACAGATCGCTCCAGGCGAAAGCCGAAATGTTCCTCAAAGTATCCCATGGGCGCCTCTTGTCATATCCCGCATATCCCTACCGATTATACATTATTACTCCGCCACCCACTTTTAGAGAATCTCGTAATAATAATAATGTGCAGTAAAAATAGGGTAACAAATCTCATTCGAGAAAACTGAATTCATATGTTCAAAGACAGAAATAGCAAGTTTGAGAATAAAAAACAATAAAATCAACAGGCTCCCATACTTTAAATACCTCGAGAATTCATCGAAATGACAGGCTTTGAGAAAATCTCACAGCAAAATGGCCTCCTAAAAGTAAAAAAAAAAAAAAAAGCATAGGGCTAGTACACTTGAGAAAAGACGAATGAAATTCTTTGGTCACCTTCAGAGGATACTAGAAAATCGATTGACAAATTCGAAAGGATATTAAAAGTGCAAACATAGGAACAACAGTCATCTTAGAAAGAGACCCCTTCAGACACAAAATAGACAAATGGGAAGTTTTAACTGAGCAACCAAAACAGAAACAATTCAGAGCAAAGTGGTCGGAAGATCGCAAACAAGGTTTCTCGGAAAGAATGAAAACCTATTGGAACAACAAGAAGAACTCAAAGAAAACTTGACTGCGTAATTTGCTTAACGTGTGCCATTTATTGGGAGAATTCGTCATTAATAATAATAATAAAAGTGAAATGAGGGTTGAGGTCGACCCAACAGTAATAAACAGTTAGACGACAGGATGGCTAAATGCAGCTGAAGTTTTTTTTTTCCTTATCTCTTTACGTCTCGTCAGCTTCGAGGTTATTAGAGACGGGAAGGGACTAGGGGCTAGGAATGGGAAGGAATTTGGCCATAGCCTTTTTGAAGGAACCATCCCGCCATTCGGCTTGAATGATTTGGCGAAACGATAGAAAACGGAAATCTGGATGGCCTGACAGTGATTCGAATGCGGGTCCTCGAGAACGCGATGCCAGTTACCACTCGCCTGCTGCGATCGGTGGGAACGGCTGAAGAATGTGAGACACGAAACGAAAGAAGACGGTTGAATTTATGGAGGATTGTAATATTTTATGAAGAAACTCTTTTCGATTGAATACAATGTTAATTGTTAAGTGATATAAAAGATGAAATAAGAGTTACAAAGTTTTTTGAATGTAGAATTTGTAAATAAAGAATTGTTTAAAAGTGACCCACGGAGTGATTACTAGCATTCGATGACAGGAAAGCAAGATTACGTTAGACATACGGAGAATAAGTACATTTCTTCGCATGTAGTTTAGAGTCATCCGCGTTAGTAGAATGTGTTGTGCCTAGATTCCGTGAACTCTATTCCTCGGCAACTTTCGGCGGGTCTCGGAAATGCCCGAAGTGTTAATTAGGCTGGCTGCCACCACAGCGCTGCTTGTCTAACCAGGAAACTTTAAATAAGTAACTGCATTTGAAATTACTTGCAGTTATATTGTTAAAAGGATGTGTAACTTCGACGCCAGCTGAAAGGCAATTGTCTGTTGAGGTCTGCTGATGCATCAACTGCACATAGATACGAAGGACAGAGATGAAAAATAAGAATCTTAGACAGAGATATATGTGAGGTTTGTTTAAATTTAAATCTTGCTGTTTATAATATTAGTAAAAATTACACTATGTGCTTTATGCGGGATTCGCGTTGTTTCGGCGCCAAACCTGGTAAAGGCAAACGACGGAGTGGTGTGACCAGCCGAGGGAAGGGAAACATCAACCCGAAACCGTCCTGATGAAGTCGGCAGGATGGGTGCCGAAACGTTGGCAATAAAACATCGTTCAAAGTAGCGCGAATCCCGCTAAGGTAAGTGGAATTGTTACTATCTTGTTGTTTATTTAATTACGACGATTAAATGCATAGATTTAAGAAACAAGAAGAGCGTATGAAGATTGCGGCCTGTTCTATGTAGCAGCTATTAGATCCACGTGACGGAAGATAAGAAACGGGGAAGATTATTAAAAACTCATATAAAGTTTGCACGAAACGTAAAGAATCACGAAATAAATCAAACAAATAAATAATCTTTATTGGTTTTTGAAAATATGCTTCCATTAGAAACTTATTCATTACAATAAAACTTTGCGTCTTTTTTGAACGGCTGTTGTGGAAGAAATTGCAAGTAGTATACAAACGAAGGGCAGAGATAAAAAATATTATGAAGCTAGGCGCAGTTGCGATGTTTGTTTTCGCACTGTCAATCTGTTTTAATCCTTGTGTGTTCTGTTTACCTCACATTGCCTGTATAGAAGGAAGAAGCGAAAAAATGAAGGGTAGAGCAGGACTTTTTTGTAGAAGGGTGTTTTTTTTATCACAAGTTACGAAGCGGTTATCGCTATGCACTTTAAAAATTCGTGCAGCTAGCTTCACCCGAGTGCTTTTATACACGGTGAGCTAGCATTCAACATCCTGGATGAATAAAAGAGACGCATAATTGAATCATTGGCGAGAAGGGTATAGTACATCGTATCAAGGTAACAAAGAACATTTTCTCTGCTGTTAATGGATAATTGGAAGTATGAAGACGAAAACGTGTGACAGTGAGTCGTAAGGAAGCTGAACCCAGCTAAATGCAGACAGAGGCTCAATATAAACGTGTAGTGAAATTACGTAAGAAAATCCGACAAGTAGTTCTTAAATGTAACCCGTTCATACAAATTGACAGACAGAGACAAATAACAGTTTTTTTTCCTCTGTTGCTTCTAAATACTGTCAATAACTATTTAAAAAAATCTGAAATGTGAATCTTTTTTCATGGTTAAACAAACCATAAACTTCAAAGATGCTAGTTGTGACTGGCTAACAACGCTGCCGGAAAAATAAAGTGAGTCTCGTCTGCAGTTAAAATGCCTTCCAGTGCATAAGTCGCCTTTTCTCTCGCTGTCATAACGCCGCGGGAGCTCTTCGCGACAGCGCTGCCATCTTTGTCAGCCTCAGCCGAAAAGGCAGCCTTGACGATTCCTCCGCCCTCGTAAAACGTTTCCTAGCGGCAAGTGTTTTTGCAAAAGCGAACTCGTTATTTCGAAAGTTTTAATTAAGTTGCGGAGTTTGTCCAGTGCCCACTCCAAGTTTCGTAACCCTTCAGTTTCGCTGAAGCTCGGAGAGTAAGGATGATGATGTTGCAGGTAGCTGCACTGGGAAGTAAAATGCAGCACATTAAAAACACACTCTACGCTCTTCTCTTCTACGCTTCGAGCTGTGCGACCTGTTTCAGGAAACATGAGTGAGGAAAAAGACAAAACAGCTGGTAAGAGGTGAGAAGTGGGTACGTGACAGCTGCTCATAATCATTTGCTGTGTTTTCTAGGTGATGGGTCTTTCAACGATATGCTAGTATCATCTGCAAAGAGCACCATGTATTCATTATCACCTAGTGTATGTTGTAGATCATTTATATACATTGAGAACAGCAAAGGTCCAAGAATTTAACCCTGAGGCACTCCATATTCAATAATACCCAATTCCGAGTTTATAACATCTCCTGTATTAGCATCTTTCAGCAATACACATTGCTTTCTATTTTTCAACTATGATTTAAACCAAAGTCCTAGCTTACCACTAACTCTCTAGTGCTCTAATTTACCTAGTAGAATCTCAAAATCAACACAGTGAAAGGCCTTAGCAATATTACAGAATATACCTAGGGAATTTAATTTTTTATGCATTGATTTCAGTATGTTGCTTACAAAAGCAAAAATTGCTGAATCTGTTGAAACGCCTTGCCTAAAACCATACTGTGCTTTACTGAGTAGGTAATTCTTTTGTAGATGTGCACATACCCTTCTGTACATTTATTTTTCAAAGATGCTGATAAAATGATTCTCAATGATTGAGGTATCACCCTTTTTGTAAAGCGGTTTGATTATTGACTTCGTGAGTGAGTAAGGGAAGATACCTTCTTCAAAAGAACTATTACAAATATGACAATAACGCTACTAATGCTGGTGTTACATTGTTTCACTACATGGGTTGAACCTCATCATAACCAAATGACTTTTTATTTTTGAGGTATTTAATAATTTTTTCAATTTCATTTTTACTGGTGGAAAATAGAGACATAGATGCTGTTTTTGGTGACAAGGAGTTAAGTATTGTTATAACTTCAGACAATCAGGTAAAAATAAATAAAACGCTCTCTGTGACATACGGTTTAACCTACTGGATGTTGGTAAGCGTCTGTGTTGATATAGCGAGTATTTGTACCAGTTGCATGGCAAAATTTAGGTCATTCGTGCTTGCATTGCTCATTTTGCTCTAGCTTTGAAGATGTTCGATCCTTGTCACTATGTCACTGTCAGGAGTGACTCTAGACCGTATTTCTGTTTACAGAATTAGACGTCACTAATTGTGGTGCCGAAGAGCACTCGCCGGTAATTGGGGCGTGACTAATTTGCGGGGGGCGAGTAACCTCAGCGCTCGTTGAAGCACCGCGCCGACAGGGCAGGTGCAATTACGTATTCCGTTCCAGTCGATTGTTTTGTTAAAACGCGTTCCAGGTACAGCCACGTTTGTTGCCGTGCTGAAGCCGTTAGCTAAATTTAATGCGCTTTGGCTCCGAATGAGGCCATCATCCCAAATACCCGCTGCAGGCGCTGAATATGTGATTATATACATATATATTATTCAGGCTGATCTGGAAAAGATATCTAGCTGACTGAGTCAACAGGGATAGAGATAAACTGTAAAGAAGAGTCAGCTTATTAGGTACACGGATAAAAAACTAAAGGTTCATTATGATTATAAGGTTGGTAATGAATTTCTTACTGAAGACCTGAAATGTAAATACCTTGCCATAACATTTGATAACCAACCTAACTGGGTAGGACACATTGGACAGGTAGTAGGAAAAGGTTTTAAAATCCTTCACTTGTTGGAAACAGTGATGAAAGGATGTACCAGAGAAGGAAGGGAATTGGGTTACAAAAGTTTTGCCATACCATTCCTTGAATATGGTGGTGTAGTATGGGACCTAAATTTTGAATATCAAATACGGGAGTTGGAGGGGGGTACAAAGAAGAACTCCTAGATTTGTGTTTGGAAAATAACGCAGAACACAATAAGTTACTGATATGTCAGAGAAGCTGGAATGGTATTCATTGGAGGACTGTATGAGTGTGAAGAAAGCCGTGGGAGTATACAAGGGGTATTTTGGTGATGGGGCATGGAAAGATATTGGTGGGAAAATTAGGAGAGATGCCTGGAAGGGAAAATATAACCATGACCACAATCTGGCAATCGATTTCAGGCATAGGTGTGTGCGAAGATTTTCTTTTGTAGATAAGTGGGTCAGGGACTGGAACAGATCACCAAGAAGTAATGAGAAATTTTGAAAAACACTGAAAGAATTTAAATTACTAGAGGGAAAAAGGAGGTGAGAAAAAGAAAGGCGAAAGTGGTTGTTTAGGGGAATTTCCACAGGAGCGTGCGTTCCATCGAAATTAATTTAATTAAATTCGCAAGGTCACGGGATTTAGCTGACAGAGAACCATCATGATCGTTAGCCTTAGCTTTTCACTATTCAATTGGCTATGTGTATGTGGGTAACGGTTGCAGAGTTCTTTTGGCTCAGTGCCTGTTCACAGTAGGATTCACGCATGTGAAACCACGCATTCAAAATTCGACTTTCGGCAATATGGATTGATTTAACAGTGTGAGTACCATACTACTGCCACTCCTTAGCTTCCCATGGAGTTTCCCCCCCATCGAATACATTTGACAGCAGGCTGGGTGGTCCTTGGGGAACTTTAAGCTTCTAGTAAGAATCCTCGGCTTTGTCGGAGATCGAACGCCGTCTGTCCAGTCCGCAGTTCGACGTTCTATCGCCTGAGCTATCCGGCCGCCGTTATATACAGTGCGTCCACATGAGACCTCCCTGATTTCAAAGCACAATACAAAAAGAAACAATTAAACATATAATCTTGCAGTTTGTATCATCCCATAAAGCAAATCCTAAAGTTTTGCATAAAAATCCGTGCACTTCTACTTGTGCTCCTTTCTTTTTTTTAACTGCTTAACGTCTATTAACAGCGAGGTCTTTAGAGACGGGAAAGGATTGGGGGCAAGGAATGGGAAGGGATTCGGCCATGGCCTTTTGATGGAAGTATCCCGGCATTTGCTTGGAGAGATTTGGGAAACCATGTAAAACCCAAATCTGGATGCCCGGACGGGGATTAGAACCGGCGTCCTCCCGAATGCGAGGCCAGAACGCTAACCGTTACACCACCACTCTCGGTGCTCCTTTCGTAGACCCCAAAATGTCTAAGCGATACTCCATCTCAATCCATGCGCGCCCAAGTATGTCTGGAGAAATGAAACAGTCTGCATTTACAATTCTTATCTGAAGATCGCCTACATCATGTGCATACTATGCACACAAAATGTCTTTCACGTAACCCCAGAGGGGATATGTCTGGAGGGCGCAGTGACCAAATGGTCGACCCATCTCGTCCTTCACGTATTTAAAAATTTGTGATACCAAGACCTAATTGCCATTACATCCAGTGGCACGTTATCAAACACATGTAAGAAATCCCTTTGCTTGGTGATTGGTGACGATGTTTCAGAGTAACACCACAATCATAGGATTCTCTCTATTGAAGTAATGATTTCTGATAATTGATCAACACCTGGAACAAAATTAAGGCACTAACTTAGAAGAAAATTACGCAAAGAACTGTTTGAGCTGATTTACAGAATGGTGTAAACCACATGCTTCTATGTTTAATAGTTTATTTTAAATTGTACTTTTAAATCAGGGAAGATTCATGTGGATACCTTGCATAATTAAACTGGAGGCACAGTTTGGATCAAAATATGACAATTAATAAAGTAGTGGACCAGTAAGAACTGGAAAAAACAAAAAGAAAAATATTGGGAAATTTGACGAGAATCTTGTGGCTGGAGAAGATCATATGTATTTTCTTTTGAGAACGAGGGAAAATGAAGATTTTTGGAAGAACGTGAAGAAAATTATACCTAAAATCAAGACTAAAATTTTATCAAAAATTATGCGCAGTGGTCAGATTTAAGTTGACGAAGAAAACAATGGGCTTCATTTCTAAAAGGGGAGCTAAAAGAAACAAGAGGAGATTCGGAACGATACAAGCTCAGGGTAAACATTTTTAACAACGAAAAAAATCTTTAGATGACTGGTTGATGCTCCAAAATTACTGGCCCTCCTACTAAAACGCAAGAGTGTGATGTCAGATGATCAAATGCCAAGTTCTAAGAACAGGAAAACTGTACTATAGTATAGCGCAGTTCACTTACAGATTTACCATAGTATAGATATGAGCTAAAGGCATGTGGCCCAGTTTGTTCATCTGTAACAGCCCATTGGTGAACTCTTTCTTCAGCAAGACAATGGACCGTCCCATCGTTCCTGAACTGTGTCCCCATGGGCGGATGAACACTACACAGACGTCAACAAGTTCCATGTTCTGTAACGTCAAATGACCTTTAATTTAATTGCGATGGGGCACTGGGACCGGTGACAATTTTGCTATACTCACAATTTTTCCATTTCCTTTTCCCACCACTCTACTAATTTCAACTTTAAATTCTTGCAGCGTGGTAACTTATACATAACTTCTCTTGGTAATTTATTCCAATCCCTGATCTGAAATCGAGTGCCAATTTGTGGTCATGGTTATATTTTCCATTACATACACCTCTCCTAGTTCTTCCACCAATATTTTTACTCGCCACATCATTATTATACTCCCATATTCTTCACCCTCCGCCCGTCTTCCAATGAATCCCATTCCAGCTCCTTAATCATATCACTTACTGATTATGTTCTGTGGTAATTTCTATAGACAAATCTAGCAATCCTCCTTTACACTCCTTCAAACTCGTATTTGATACCAAAACTGTGGTTCCCATATTACACTACCAAATTCAAACAACGGTCTGACCAAAGTTTAGTAACCCAGTTCGTTTACTTTTCTGGTAAATCCCCTCATCACTCTCTCCAAGTAAAGCATTTTGAAACCTATCTGTCCAACGCATCCTTAATCCCATGGAACACATCTGCGATGCCATCGAAAGAGATGTTAGATTCTCTGACCCCTTATTAGAGATGGGAAACTACTGTGGCAAGAAATCGGAAGGTGTTCGACTATGGTGTTTAGTTGTTTCTTTCTTTTTCTCTGGCTTTACGCATCTTTAACGTCGAGGTCTTTAGAAGTCTGGAATAACTGGCGGTAAGAAATGGGATATGAAAGTGCAGAAATAGCTTCTCGAATAAAAAACAAAAATATCTGCAGCGGAAGAAAGCTGAGGGATGAAACTGATGAAGGCATCAATCATGAACTGCCGAAATCACCTCTGAGTTTCCCAGAGGAGTCTCCCTTCTGAGATACTGCTGGAGTCCCTCGTGTATTCCAGGCCGGTAACTTCCTGAAGCGCTGGAGAGTGTTACGGCGGTGTTGCAGTCCAAGCTCTTTAAAGCATACATACCTTCCGAATTACCATTTGGACATTTGAAGACATCTAACGAGGTTTCGTAACACAAATGGGACAAAAATTTCTTACTTAATGTATATAGGAGGATAAGTAAGCTTGTATATTCTTTTAGCTTTGATATATTAGGTTTAGATGTTCAAACTGCAACAGTTGATACAATTGTTACTCTATTCTTACCGAGCGTGGTGCGTGACCGGTAACGCTGTGGCCTCATATTTGGGAGGACACGGGTTCCAATCCCCGTCCGGGCAACCAGATTTGGATTTTCCATGGTTTCCTCAAATCAATCCTGGCGAATGCCGGTATGCTTCCTTTAAAAAGCCATGGCCGAATTCCTTACCAATTCCTTGCTCCCTCCCATCCTTTCCTGCCTCTAATGACCTCGACGTCGGCGAAATATAAATCCATATGCAAAAAATATTCTATTCTTGGTGATTCACTTACATTATTACCGTTACTATCATTATTTTCTATGTAATTTTGTCTTTGGTGAAGAATTCTTAGTGGCCCAGGTTAGCCTCAGGATGATGGGTCAAAATTTTTTAAATGTACCGGAATGGAGCCGGCCATGGCATTTTGAAGGAAGCATCCAGTAATTCGTCTGGAGTGATTTGGGGAAGCCACGGAAAACCCAAATCTGGATGCCAGAACGTGGATTCGAACACATGTCCTCCAGAATGCGAAATGGTGTTTTGAAAGAAATCTAGAAGGCCGGACAGGGATTTGAACCCACGTTCTCTCGAGTTCAGGCCCAATACTTACCACATACCAACCAGGTTCGGTTTTGCTGTCTGTAAGTGATCCATTTCATTGGCAGCCAAATGTGAGCTATCCTAACAGCTTCGCCCTAATGTAAGCTAACAATTATCCTGGAAATGGTCAGTTATGTGTTAGCTATCCACTCCGTTAGTGGATTACGGATTGTCATTTAGACGAGAACGGCCCAATTATCCTCTCTCAACACATGCAAGTCGTTAGCTCGGATAAACAAACAGAAAGGCAATTTGAAATGAAAAACTCATTTTTTCCGGTCGAAACACGAGTGAATTTATTTGATATATTTGACATAACATGTATAACAATTATGTCGCATTGAAAGAAGTTTCCTATACATTTGTCAAGCTATTTAGCTTGTGTACAGATAGACTGTATTCATGGCATACAACCTTCTCCAAGCGCGCGACACACACACTGTCCTGCGCCCAGCCATCCTACAATGCAGGCGTCCAACCAACAATCACTGCCAGCACAACTTTGCTGCCCAGCGTCAAAGATTGATGCACAATCTAGATAGCAACACTATGCTACGCCGTGTACTAAACAAACTACAGACTGTGGAAGGCCAACATTATTACAAATTAAGTTTCAAAAATTAATTTATTAAATTATTTGGGATACTTATATTTAATACATGTTACATAAATCAATAGTAATAATAATAACAAAAGATATCGAAAATAGAGATACATTTAAATCCAAAATTCACAAGCGGCAAGTTGACCGGGAGGAAAGACTAAAGAAAAGATCAGGAACAACATGGTCAGATGAGAGGAAAGAAGCCTACAGAATACGAATGAAGGAAATATGGTCACAAAGGAAACTGAACAAACGCTTTGAGAACTTTGCTTAGTCCTAATGGGATTATCCGCAAATAATAATAAAATAATAACAAAATGATTGCGGGGAGGAGGGTTAGTGGTAATGTTACATGTCGCGATTAGCTGATTGAATTGTTCCTCGCGTTCTCGACTTTATCGGCAAACACATCGAAAGTTACGTAATGGCAACATCAGCTTACACACTCGCGCCAAAGTGTGCTTCGGTAAAAGCCACCGACACATGGCTGCCTAAACGCTGCCCATCTCGAAATTGCCTCCAAGTTGGCGCCGCGCGGGGATCAGCGTATCTTCCTCACCTCTCCGGCAGATTACGCCGCCAACTTCCCCTCAAACTTTGCTGCCGAGACTACTCGGCGTTACTTTATTAGGTCCGCGATAAAAACCACGGCGCTTGATGAAACCCAGCGCCGGCTTAGCGTCGGCTTCGGACGTTTTGGAACTGCGCCCGGCTACCTGGGGGTGCCACGCCGTCACGTTTAAGGGTGGAGTGGGGGGAGAGAGGGTCGGATGGGGGAGTCGCTTCACTTTTACTACCTTCCGAAGGTCTAATCTACGCCCGGCGACAGCCGTGGGCGAAATCTCATCGACTCCAAACGGGCCTGCGACGCTAGGTGTAACCGTTTGCATAATAGAGCGATGGCGTCGGGAGATGCGATCAGCGGAGGATCGGCCAGCGGGGAACATCCATCAGACCCTCGTCTGTCGGCGTAAAAAGAAGGGAATGCCACTGTCTGTCGGAGTGGCTCGTTACCAGGAAAATTCCAGTCGAGACCGGAGCGAACTGCCGTCGCATCTTCCAGAGAGTGTACGGTGTTTCAACTTAAGAAATACTTGAACTTTTTTTTATACAGACACAGGAGAAAGATGCAGGTGTTGTGCCTGTTGGTGTAGTGAAAAAAAAAAACGTTTCGACAGCCGGTTTTGCCATCATCTTCAGATGGCTACACTTCACTCCCCCTGTTAGTACTTTGTATGCGGTAAGTATAAATTGCTTGACGTTAACAACTGCATGAATGTAGAAAATTTGACAATGCCAATATTGAGTAAATCTCATCAAAGGCAGCCGACAGCAAATTTTCCGGATATGGTAGTGAAGAAGAAGAGGAAAAACATCGGTGAACGTTGTCAGTGCAACATAGGTATTGCACCATAGACACGTTGATATTTCGGCAATATTATGGCACCGAGTACAGTGTGTAGATTAAATGAAACATGCAAACAACTTTTTTTTTAACTGCTTATCGTCTCTCAACAATGAAGTCTTTAGAGACTGGAAAGGATGGGGGCAAGCAATGGGAAGGAATTCGGCCATGGCCTTTTGAAGGAAGCATCCCGGCATATGCCTGGAGTGATTTTGGAAACCATGGAAAACCCAAATCTGGATGCCCGGTCGGGGATTCGAACCGGCGTCCTCCCGAAAGCGAGGCGAGAACGCTAACCGTTACACCACGACGCTCAGTACGGAACAATTACTGATGTTTCTGACCAGAGCCGCATTTAAGCATAGGCTACATAAGCTGCAGCTTAGAGTCCCGCACCATAGTTTCGGGCTCCCGTCTGAGTCAGTAATAGGACCACCCCCCAAAAAATAAAAAAAATAAACATCCACAGCCGGAGGCAGCCCCCAATGATGACCGACATGGGGGCCTGCACCACATGTATAGCCTAGGAGCCCACACAGCCTAAATGCGGCCCTGCTTCTGACAGAAGGTCCTTATCTGTCTCTAGAAGACATTCGGTTAAGCTATATTTGTATTCCTTCACTCTTCCAAACTGCTTCTTAATAGGGGAAGGGCGGGTAGCACCGGACGGCTGGTAGCCCCGGACATTTAAGGTTCTGACAAAACAACCACGCTGCGTCGGTGAAACGTTATTGTAAATGTGCGCCCTGTAGTGTAAAAACAAATGCCACTGAGCTGTGGCTTGGGTGAACAGTGAGTTCCACACCAGTGTGAGTTTTGTTCCTGTCAGAAGTTTTTCGTCGCTCCTGTCAAAATTCTTTGGGGATTATCGAATACGATGCGTCAAATAAACGCATAGTAACGCTGGATCGAAAAAATCCAAAAGGAGCGATATTTTAACGTCTCCACCATATAAAAAATGTGAAGACGACGGGCAAAAAAGTAAAGGAAGTTAAAAGGGAAAATCGAAAAAATAAAAAAGGTAAACGCGCTATAAATACGTTGAATAAAAAGAAAGGTATTCAAAGTCTTTCCGAAGAAAATAAAGTAAAACAGACTGAATGCATCGTACGTGGAGAAATTTTTGAAGAAGACTGGATTCAATGCTGTGAAGCAAAGACAGAGACCATGAAGATTGTGTTTAAATAGATTCTTCAGATATCGATTATTACTGTGGATTTTGTAAGGCAAAAAAAACGATTATGCCGCCATTTATTACTCTGTCCGAAGATACCCGAGAATTTTTGTACTGCGAAGAAATTAAGGCAAAAGTATTTACAATTTAATTCGATAAAAAATGTTATGATTAGTAACTTTTAATTAATATGACGGCAGAAGTTTCCAGTTCAATTTTAAGATAAGGATAAAAATGTACTTATTTTATTTTTGTTTTTAATTAATTTTAAGCTCCCTGGTCTACCCAAACTTCCTCTACTGTTTTCTTTCTCACATTCAGTGATAGGTACTATTGTTACCAAATGACTACACTGTGTAGTCTACACATTGCTCCTCTAAATTAAATTTATTCTACAATTTCCCGCATTAAAAAAAAAATAATAATAAATAAATAAATAAAAAAAGACACCAATATTACCAATGTACTTTTCCTTTCATTTGAAATCCTTCAACTTAAATATTAAACTGATACACCTCTCATCCTGTCCATTCACTCTAGCTAAGGTTCATGCTCCACCTCACCCATCTTATCTTACGCTGTTACCGGCAGGTACTGATTATTTATTTTTCGGACTCCCACACGCTGTTTCATCTGTAAAGTCTCCAGATAACCAAAATAGTGATTATTTACTTGTACTGAAGAAAATAATATAAGAGCGCCAGAAAAACTTTAAATTTAAAGAAAAAAATAAAATACTTCTAATCAGAGTTAATCCAGACTCGCCAATTCCTGAAGTCCTCCCATCTGAAGTCATAAGACCAGTGCATACAACGAACAGCTAGTCGTTATTACGGCCTATCCGTTGACGTACTCCAATTGACTGGAGAAGAAAAATATAGACATCTAGTTAAAGTATTTTCACAATATCTCAAAGAGAAATATATTCCACCCAGCTGGTAGAAAGCAATGATTGTGTTGCTGGAAAAAAAGGCAGACGTTACAACATTAAGAACTACCGCCCCATCAGCCTCCTTCCTATCATTTACAAAGTGTTTACGAAAGTCATCAATAACCGCGTCAGTTCTACCTTAGACACAGTACAACCAATCCAACATGCTGGCTTTAGGTCAGGATTCAGCACGGTAGATCACATCCAAGTCATCCACGACGTTATAAGTCTAGCGAATGAATACTAGATGCCACTCTGTTGGCGTTTATTGAATTTGAAAAAGCTTTTGACTCAGTCCATCACGCAACAATCATTCAAGCCCTTCTAGAATAAAGAGTGAATCCAGGCTATATCAACATACTGTACAACATCTACACCACTTCCACTGCCTTTGTCAACATCGCTGAAGCCACCATAGAGTTCCCAGTAGAAAGGGGAGTAAAACAAGGGGACACATCAGTCCTGCAGCTGGCAATGTCAAAATGGAAAAATGGAGGGTTGAAAATAAATGGAAGAAGTCTCTACAACTTAAGATTCGCTGATGATATAGTTTTACTCTGAAACAGTCAGGAAGATCTCATAGAACTGATAAATGAACTAGAGGCTGCTTGAAGAGAAGTGGGCCTTACAATAAAGGTGTCAAGAAGCAAAATCATGCAAAACAAATGGATAGAGAAAGAAAAAGACAAGGTGGATGTGAAAGAAGTTGGTATTTTCTCCGTGGAACAGTACATCTATCTTGGCCAAATGATCAATAAGATTGGCGACTCAGTGATCTACAGACGCAGAACGCTGAGTTGGAGCTCATACGGAAGAAATTCCATAGTTTTTAAATCAAACATGCCAGTACATATTAAAAAAAATAAAACAGGTATTTGAACAATGTGTATTACCGGTCCTCACGTATGCGTGCTAGACTTGGACCCTAAACAGTCACATGAAGCAAAAACTGAGAACTGCTAACCGAAGTATGGAGAGATCAGTGCTACGGTTTACAAGAAGAGAAAGGAAAAGGGCTATCTACATTCGTTCGATAACCAAAGTGACATACATCTTAGAAATAGCGACGACTCGAAAATGACAATAGGCTGGTCATATTGCCCGAAAAAGAGATGACAGATGGACTACGGTAGTACTGGATTGGATACCAAGGAACCCGAAAAGAGGAAGACCCCCGGATCGCTGGATAGAGACATAGTTACAGGCGTGAACTGGAAGAGTCGCTCAAGATCGATCAGCCTGGAAGGAACTACAACAAAGTTATGTAGCGTTAACTTGTAAAATATAGCTCATCTGGCTTAAAGACGCTACATCCTGAAACAAGGATTGATAAAGCTGTATAAATAAATAAATATAAATTAATAATCATAGTTAATAGGGACGCAGAGCTGGGCTGGTAGTATGAGGCAGTATGTTATAACAGTCCTCAAAGTCAGCCCTTTAATGAAATGTTATTTTAAGAATAATGTATAGTAAGGTCGGAGTTGATAAATTATGGCTTTGTTTAGTTTTCGTGTGTTTTATTGTGGATATGCGTCTTGTAAATGAACACTGTTTAATCGACATACACTATGTAAGTGCTATGTAATATATTGAAGGAAAGTATTATGTATGACACATTAATTAAATTTTTTTAACTGTGATGATGTGAGCTATGATGTTTGCGACTGGTTTATGTTGATAACTTTGTGTGGAAATACATGTAAACAGTATTAACTTTCATTTCAAGATTTTTCTAATGATTGTTACTGATTTTGTATAATTTTTAATTATTTTTGTATGGGTTTAATTGTTAAAGTATTGTTAGAATTCGAAAAACGTCGGTCGGAACTCTTTTAATTATTCTGTATCTTTCTTTAGCGTCTACGTAGAAACGCGGAGATGGCGAGCAGAGATAGTAAATCTAGCAGTTGTGTTGCAACTTAATTGAAAGTTAGTATCGCTGAAATATTTGCATGATTGTGCTTAGTATCTTTAGTCCAGTCGATGCCTATTCTGTACGTGCTGTGTAATGTTATTGTAGAGCGCACGGAAAAATAAACATAAGTGGAAAGTGATCCTTCGGGGTCGTTATTTCATGCAACCAAGAGCTGATCAATATCATAAACACAATTTTGACAAGTTTTTTAACTGAAGAACCTGAAATCGGGACTTATTTGTCGGCGTTAATATTCATTGCACCAACTGGACATAGTAAAAAATTTCTCTTTTTTTATTTGATACCGTAAACAAGGAATCGGTAGGCACACATATTAGTGGTAGTACGCAACGAGGGATGACCAGTTCGTGGAATTACAGTGGCGGATTACACCGGACGGTTCAGTGGCTACCGGGTCATGCTGTTTTGTAAGTTCTCCAATCCAGTGTGAGGATTTTGTACGGAAATACCGCTTCCGTGAAAAATGGGGCCGTGGGAATTTAAGCATTGAGATTAGCAACGCACAAAACACAGGTGGAGGTTATTGTTTTTAAATGCTGCTCCTCTTTGTGCAGTAAGAGGAGTCTGTGAGGGTTTCGAAGGGATTAAACGCCTTCTCACGGACCGAGTCGAGGGCTTTACCAAAGAGTAAATAAAAGCGCACATACATACGGTGACCAGACACCATCCGACGCTTAACACAAAAAGCTTCGGTTTAGACGGTGATTCCAAAAGAGTCTAACTGTACAAAATGCGAATAGAATTGTGTTCAGAGTGCATCGGTTTTGCTGTGAAACTAACAAAATATCAACTTGCTGAATCAAATTTGGTAATCGGATTTTCCTTTCATTCCTTCAGTGTATTCGTATAACATTGGATTGGAGTAGGGAGATTTCCTTTAAAGAGAGAAAATTTGATCAAAACGTATTTGAAAGTTGAAACCTACCACGGCATGGTGATGCGTTACCAGGTTTATCTATACTACGAAATATCAGTACTAATAACAGGCTAAATTTGGTCACTGTATCATCGTGTTCTTAACGCTCCCAGCCTTAGTTGCAAAACTAACAACGGCCATAGATGCCACTACTAACTCCGGGTTATGCACGATATTTAAAAACAGTTCTATTTGGCTAAGCATCCGCCAAGAAATGAATTGCGAAAGCACCGAAAGAAAAGTATGTGTTGCGCTTAAATTAGCATATTAATTATTAGTTCCTTTTTATTTATTTATGTTCGTTCAGTGTTGATGTTTTCGTTGAATTCGTTGCCCATACATATGTAAAATAAAAGCTTTAATTTTCGAGCAGAAAGTTTGGATTTAGTTACAATTTAGCATGAATCAGAATGACACCTGGCCTTTGACGTTACTGCAGAGGACATAACAAATTAAAATTAAAATAAAATTTAAGCCTTTACTAAAAACATTACTTCGTAGGGATGTTATAATATTTATTTTTTTATTTATCAATTTTGTTTCACGGATCCCTGCTGAGGAAAGACCTCTGGGATGCGAAATATGTCATGGTCAATACTCATACATACAGTATGAGTCATAAGCATGGTCAAAACAATAATATGTTAAAAATACAAATCAATAGAATAAAAATAAACATTAATTTTTACAACTGAGTTTTGTAAAACGTCATATTGAATACAATAAATTATTTTGTTCAAATTCATGAATGGAGTAGAAGGAGTTGCCAATAAGATAATTTCTCAGTTTTTCTTTACTTTCTGTATACGTTTTAACATTGCGTCTTTTTTGTCAGAGAACGGATAAAATATTCTTTCCATCGATTCCGTATTCATTGCTGTAGGCTTTGATCCAGTTAACAAAACAGAGAACAGTAATAATATAGACTTATAGGCTTCCCAACAACATGTTAGTCACTATTAGATGACAATGTAAATAAAGAACTAGTTAAACAACGATTAAAAGAGGTTATAAATAACTTCGCCAGATTTACACTACTTCCAAACACTCCTCCATTTCTCGACGTTTCGACCAGTACCAATGGTCTTCTTCAGGACGCAAGTCAACTGTCTGAGTCTGCTTGTCACTTGAAGAAGAACATATGGTTTGATTTAAAAGTCGGGAAAAGGAGGAGCGTTTAGGGTGAAGAGTAAATCTCGCGAACTTATTTATAATATGATGCAGGCAGCGAAATCCAAAAGATCTTTTATAACGATTAAAAAAGATTCAGGTACTACTGAATGCGGAAAGCAACCACAAAGGTATAAAATTTTGTGCTTTTGTTATACTTTTATTATTATTATTATTATTGCAGCTATATCGATCCTTTTTTCAGGATGTAGCCTCTTTAAGTCTAATGAGCTATATATTATAATTTAATTCTACATAGTTTTGCTGTAGTTCTTTCCAGGCTGATCGATCTTGAGCCACCCTCTTCCAGTTCACCCCTGTAACTCGACGTATATCCTTATCCCAGCGATCCGGGGGTCTTCCTCTTGCTGTTTTCAGGTTTTTAGGAATCTAATCCAGCACTACCGTAGTCCATCTTTCATCTCTTTTGCGAGCAATATGACCAACCCATTGCCATTTTTGGGTCATGACCCTTTTTAAGATGTCTGTTACTTTAGTTATTGAACGGATATGCACGGCCCTTTTCCTGTCTCTTCTTGTAAACCCTAGCATTGCTCTTTCCATACTTCGCTGGGCAGTTCTCAGTTTTTGCTTCGTGTGACTATTTCGGGTCCAAGTCTGGCAGGCATATCTGTTAGACTTATATTTATGTTAACTGAAGTAATTTGCGTCATCTCTGGTTTCCGTCATCGAAGGTTCATCACCACATTGGATCAACTTAAGGGAAATCCTGATGAACCTACAAGAGGATCAGTAAACACGCGTACATTCACATCATCTTTATCATACCCAGTCTGCTTTGCACACAATCCTCTTCATTTTCTTCTCTCTTCCCTACAACTCTCCTCCTCCACCTTGGTCCATCCCTCTCCTCATTTCAGTACACATTTTTCTCAGTCATTTATCGGTTGGCGTTCCTCCGGACAATTCACCTTGTATCTTCATTTCATGTATTT
This sequence comes from Vandiemenella viatica, assembly GCA_031002005.1. Taxonomy (NCBI): domain Eukaryota; kingdom Metazoa; phylum Arthropoda; class Insecta; order Orthoptera; family Morabidae; genus Vandiemenella; species Vandiemenella viatica. Next base: position 150 of record JARYHS010001749.1, on the reverse strand, counting down.
TTCTTGCTGTTCTATGCTCTCACAACCCCTTGCCTAATCTTTCCAGCACAGCTTCCTTTATCACTGTATCCCTAACCTGGATGTTTCTTTATTCGGTCAATTTTTATAATCTTGAATGAGGAATGAAACGTATTTATATACAGCACCTCG
>JARYHS010001746.1:0-40777 GCA_031002005.1 Vandiemenella viatica | reverse complement strand
CGGATGTCTTAACCACGAGTTCACTTTCGCGAAACTGTTTATTGTTTCGCGTGCGTGGCAGCATCGCCTAGAGTTTGGAGGATCGACTCTAGTTCGATCCGGTCTTTGCAGCTAGTGTGTGGGTTCGCATCTTCAGACCACCGTCTCTAGTTCGAGTTTTGGAGGAGCACGTCTCTCGCGCTCGTCGACGGATCTTCGATCCCAGACATGGGCGCCGTCAGTATTACTTTAAGGGAGGTGCATCTGTTGTTTTTTTATTATACATTATCTATAGCACTTATTAACTAAGGATACTGAATTTATTGACAAGGTGTTGAACAAATTTGGACAAAAACCTAGGCGCCTTAAGTTATTATTCAAATAGTGAATTTAATGATAAAATTTTTGTTTCTTAATCTTTTTCTGTGTATTGTCTTTCATAGCAGGATGGTGCAAGTGCACCACCTTGCACCCTTCTTCCGGCGCCCATGTCCCAGGATCTCATCGCACGTGAGTGAAAGGCTGATCCCAGCACGGTGTGATCAATCATCACCATTGAAAAAGACAACGTGACAAGTACCGCTATAAAGTTTGAAGAACTAGTTTTCCATTACAATACATCGTTATGAAAACCTTTTCATAGCGTTTCAAGAAACAAATTTTCTCAACTTTTGGCCACACATGGATGTTTATGTGGTTTGTGCTACAGGTTCCAGATTTAATCACTGCATTGCCATTTACTATGCATCTGCTGTATAGTGATTTCTATCAAGCTGTTTTGTCTACATTCACATAATCTGATTAACAATATGGCGACAGTGACTAAAGCTGATGAGGTGAACAATTCTTGATTGTTTAATAGTTGTTTCCTTTAATATCTGCACCTGTTTTAACCAGAGCTAGTTATATGTGAAGTTCTGGTAGTACATTGTTAGTTTATTAGATATGTATCGATAAACAGAAGATATTGAGTGGGAGAAAGTTGTGTAAAATCAAGGGTATAAAAAGGAATTAATTTTACTTGCCCAATCAGTCAGTTTTCTACGGTTACTATTCTCTTATAACTTACAGCAAGCACAAGAAGTATGTTTCTCTGTGATGTATATTCCTATATTACTGAAATATTGAATTATAGTTTCGAATAACATAGTTCTTGTGAGGTAGATAAAAAACATGATGTACAATGATTAACAAGAAAAGTATGATGCAGTAAATAAAGGTTTCAAATTCTTTTCTTTCGAATTGTCGAATATTATTACAATTTGTGTGTAATTTATTAGTAAAATTAAGACTACATTAAAGAACTAGCTCTACAGATTATGTATAAGTTCCATTTTACTTCTCGAAGCATGATCTCGCTGATGGGTTATGCCGTGCACAAGGTATGAATGAAAAATACAACATTTTTAATAGCATTGTATTGAAAGTTTCTTCCCCTTGAAAAAGTGTCGCGCTTCTCGAAAAGAACGAAACCTTGGATAACTATTGGCATTAGAACATCATGCATTTATAAAAGGAAGTTGTATATTGCCTCTAGGAACAGTGAGAATGCTAATGTTAAAACACATTATAAACAGTACTGCAAATACTGAAAATGGTTATTAAAGAATCTAAAAGTATGTACTACAAACATAAAATTCATGATTAAGACAATATGGGACATTGTAAAAAAGGAAACAGGAAAAAGTAATCAAACAAGTAATGATATTTTTATCAAAGAAAATTCAGTAGAATATAATTTTTCATTGCTGATATATTTAATAAACATTTTTTATCTATTGCTGATAAATTGACTGCTATTAGCTTAGTGACACACAGTATGGATTTTGTCAGAAAAGGCTTCCAAGAAAAATTTATCTCTATTTCCGTATTTACTGCTGAAGAAATAAGAAAAATTATGAGGTCCCTTAAGAGCAAATGCTCAAGTGGTTATGATGGGATTTCCAGCAGATTAATTAAATTTTGCTCCACATAATTAAGTAATATACTAAGTTATCTGTTTGATATATCTTTACTTGAGAGTACTTTTCCAGAAAGGCTGTAGTATGCTGTAGTTAAACCACTCTATAGAAAGGGATATAAGGCAGCTGTATCGAATTACCGACCAATTTCATTAGGGAGCGTGCACAAACCACGTGGCTTGGCCTAGGGGGGAGGGAGGGGTTGGCTGGAAGGCTACGTTGGGCTACGTGGGGAGAGGGGGGGTTTCAAGCCAGGCCACGTAGCTTTCCTTTCATAACATTTTTCACAGTTAAAATGAGGAACTGAACTCACAAAAGCATGTGAATACTTATTTCCCTCAGTTAATTATCTCCTTATGTAATTTGCAATAGTCTGACAGGAGAAAACAGTAGAAAATGTCTTCTGGAATCAAAAGGGGAAAAAAAAGCGACTTGGGGGGAGGGGGGTTCACAAGGGGCCAAAAACGAGCTTCGTGGTTTATGCACGCTCCCTTACTAACAGCCTTCTCCAAAGTTTTTGATAAAGCACTGTACAATAGAGTTTATGAACACCTTAAAAATAATAATATTCTAACTAAATCATAATTTGGTTTTCAAAAGGGTCATTGAACAGAACAAGCTATATTTGCATTCACTGACAATATTTTAGAAGGATTAAATGATAAATTAATTCCTGTGGGATTTTTTTGTGATTTATCTAAAGCATTTGACTGTGTAAATCATAAAATTCTGATTCAGAAACTAAAGTATTATGGTATAGATTTCATCTATACTAATATTATAAAGTGAAGAGTTTTTTTGTTTGAACGCGCTAATCTCAGGAACTACTGGTTCGAATTGAAAAATTCTTTTTGTGTTGAATAGACCATTTATAGAGGAATGCTTTAAGCTATATAACATCATGCTGCGACTAATAGGAGCGAAGAAACAATGGAAAATGTGGAAAAAACGGGGAAAATTATTCATCTTTGAGGGCTTCCGTTGCGTGCGCTGCGAAAACGGTTCAAGATACCAAAAAAATATGTATGAAAGGATTATTCCTCTTGAAATGATCTAAAAAAATGTCCGCGACAGTATATGTCTATCTTTTAAGATTAACTCACTAGAACCGTTTTTATGGTAATCAAATTTGGTCGAAATTAATGCATTATTACCAATTATTTGTTAGAGTTGTATCAACATAATAAAATTAATCTTTATCCAAATAAATGTGCTGTTGATTAAGAGTATTTAATTGTGAACAAAATTGTCTTTGGCATCACTTAATTTCAATGAACATCTAAGAAGATATTACGCGCGGTCGGCTCCCTTCTGAACGGTTGTATGCAGCGTTATTTGTTTTTGCGATATAATATTGTCGTGTAATAATACTTTTTAAATACTATTTCATTTTTTTAAGGATAATATTTTGGTTCTAATAATTTCACAATTATTAACACTTTTTTTTAGTTTTGATGTAAATAATTAATTATAAGTAGGTGTCATGGTTTTCTTTATAGTATTGTTTGTTTTAAGGATAGTATTTTGTTTCTAATAATGTAACAATAATTAACACTTTTTTTGTTTTGTTGTAGATAATACCTGGAAATAGGTGTCATCTACATAATTATTGTTATTAGGTTAGGTTTTACTTTAAGCATACAGTTAGTTTACCTTATTTTCATTTTATGGACGTAATTACCAAATACAGGTAAAAATAATTAGGTTCCTAATTATTAACCTTACGTTTGTTTTTTTATTGATTATGAATTACGGTTTAGTTAAGTTTTCATTTCCTACGTTCTTTCTTCGTCACTATAATGCCTAGAAAAAGATCTCAGCTTTCTCGGCAGACTGCTACTGCAAAGCGGCTGCGAGTTTTGCGCAGCAATGAAACAGAGGATGAAAATATGCATTGGTTGGCTACTCAACGAGCAATCAGTGAACAAAACCGTGCTAATGAATCGATCGTTGAACGTTCGCAGCGTCTAGCCTCACAAAATTTCCGAACTTCGGCGAACCGACAACGGGAATCAAGCGCTGAACGTTCTGAACGTTTATCCTTTCAAAATTCCCGAGCTTTGATAAACCGAGAACGGGAATCAAGCGCTGAACGTTCTCAACGTTTATCCTTACAAAATTCCCGAACTTTGATAAACCGAGAATGGGAATCAAGCGCTGAACGTTCTCAACGTTTAGCCTCACAGAGTTCTCGAACTTTGGTGAACCGAGAACGGGAATCAAGCGCTGAACGTTCTCAACGTTTAGCCTCACAGAGATCTCGAACTTTGGTGAACCGACTACGGGAATCAAGCGCTGAACGTTCTCAACGTTTAGCCTCACAGAATTCCCGAACTTTGGCTAACCGCGATCGGGAATCAAGCACTGAACGATCCCATCGATTAGCACAGCAAAATGGACGATCAGCAAGAAATAGAACTCGCAGGCAACTTAATTTATTAAATGCTGCGTTTGCTTATGATTGTACCCTTGACTATACTGAGCTAAATGATATTGATATTGGCAGAATGGATAAAATATGCATCTTATGCCAAGCAAAAAAATGGGCGACTGAAGCTCCTGGACTTTGTTGTAGTGGTGGCAAAGTAAATATACCTACAATTCCGGAACCAACTACAGTTTTAAAAGAACTGATATCAGGCTCACATCCATCATCAAAGCATTTCTTAAATACACTATTTCAGATGACTTCATTTGGTGCCAAAGAAATTCGTGAGGGAAACTTTATGCCTACTTTTAAAGTCCAAGAGCAAGTTTATCACTTGATCGGTAACTTACTTCCAGCTGAAGGGGCACAACCCGAATTTTTGCAAATATATTTTGTTTCCCATGCAGATCAGGTATCCTTGCGCTCAAATTTAAATCCAAGCTTGCAAACCGATCTTATCGACGTTCTCCAAACATATCTTCACGATCATAATACGTATATTCAAAGTTTTAAATACAATCTGGAAAATAGACCACCGAATGACTTAAAACTTATTATTCATGCTGATGTGAAACCTCCTAACGAGCATCGTGGTCGGTATAATGTGCCAATAGTAGATGAAGTAGCTGTTCTTTTGATAGATGAAGACAAAGGTCCCCGAGATATTATGTTGACTGCGCGAGATGGTGGACTTCAACGAGTTTCTGAAATTCATAGATCTTATGATCCACTTCAGTATCCTTTACTGTTTCCCTTTGGTAATGACGGATATTGTATAAATATTCCACAGCAGAATACTGCTGCTAGATTTAAAACTGTATCATGTATGCATTTCTATGCATTTTGACTCATGGTGCGAATAAATGACTTTAACAGCATACATTATTTCAAAGGATTATTCAACCAATATTGTGTTGATATGGCGGCAAAAATGATTTCTAAGAGGCTTGACTTCATCAAAAGAAATCAAAAAAATTGAGAGCAGAAGAGTACATTCATTTAAGAGATGCCGTGGTTAATGATGCCAATATAAACGCTTCTAATATTGGCCAGCATGTTATATTGCCGTCGTCATTTACAGGATCTCCCAGATACATGAACGAAAAAAGTCAAGATGCCATGACATATGTCAGGAAATTTGGAAGACCAGAACTCTTCATTACATTTACGTGTAACTCCGAATGGCCGGAAATAAAAATTGAGTTATTACCCGATCAAAATTCTTACGACAGACATGACTTGGTTTCTAGAGTGTTTCATTTAAAACTCAAAAAAATGATAGACCTACTAACGAAGAAAAATATTTTTGGACCATCGAAAGCCTTTGTTTACAGCGTAGAATGGCAAAAAAGAGGCTTACCTCACGCCCACATTTTATTGTGGCTGGCTAACAAAGTACAACCAGATTATATAGATGCAATAATATCGGCTGAAATACCTGACAAACAACTAGATCCAATTCTTCATAATATTGTCATAAAAAATATGATACATGGTCCTTGCGGATTTCATAATCCTGAGTCACCATGTATGAAAGAAAACATTTGTTCTAAAAGTACCCTAGGCATTTTATTTCTGAAACACAAACCGGGGATGACGGTTACCCAACCTACAGGCGCAGGTCTCCAGATAATGGTGGAAACACAGCAATAATTCGTGTCAAAGGTACAGAAATGAGCGTGGATAATAGGTGGATTATTCCCTATAATCCAGTGCTATCACGAATTTTCAATGCACACATTAACTGTAGAGTTTTGTGAATCTGGTCAAAGCTATTAAGTACATCTGTAAGTATATTCATAAAGGTTCTGATCAAGCGACATTTTCGGTTACAAAGTAATAACGATGAAGTAAGAAAAATATCTAAATGGTCGCTATATAAGTTCCTCGGAAGCGCTCTGGAGAATTTTCCAATTTCCTATTCACGAACGTTTTCCGGCAGTAGTTCATTTAGCAGTTCATTGGAAAATGGCACAAAGAGTTTATTTTCATAATAATGCAAACCTTCAAGATCGCGTTAATAATCCTTCATCAACGACACATTACAGCGTTCTTTGATCTTTGCAAAAGTGATGATTTTGCAAAAACCCTTTTATATCACGAAGTACCCCAGTATTACGTATGGCAAAGCAATTCATTTTCTAGAAGAAGACGTGGGCAAGATGTTGAAGGATATCCCGGTGTAAAAAAGACACAACTTTAGGCCGTGTCTACAACATTCATCCAACTCAAACTGAATGTTTTTATTTAAGAATGGTACTGCAACATGTTCGAGGTCCAATGTCATTTGAACATCTAAGGACCGTGAATGGTGTTATTTGCCAAACTTATCAACGCGCTAGCAAGGAGTTAGGTTTACTGGAGGGAGATGAACATTGGCAAAATACAATGTCAGATGCTGTCATGTCCGAGCCAGCCACAAAATTAAGAGAATTATTTACCATCATCCTTATATTTTGCCAACCATCTGACCCCTTAGAGTTATGGAATAAATTTCGTAATGCTTTATGTGAAGATATATTAAACAGAATGCGTAATGAGAATCAAGATATGACATTAACATACAATGATGATATATACAATGATGGACTAATCATAATTGAAGATAAAATTCATGAGATTTCGATAAATCACTAACCGATTTTGGGCTTCCTGTATCAAAAAGGATTAATTCACTTAATCATCTGGATCTGTTAGAAGTAGCGTTGCGAAAACAGTATGATCTAAATGAATTAAATGAGTATATTACTCAAAATGAACCAAAATTAGTTAATGACCAGGTGACCGCGTATAATTGTGTTATGGGAAGTGTTCGTTTTAATGAAGGAAAATTATTTTTTTTTGGATGCTCCCGGTGGAACCGGCAAGACGTTTATTACTAATCTTATATTAGCAAAAGTAAGGTCTCAGGGAAAGCTAGCTATGGCAGTAGCGTCGTCAGGTATCGCTGCAACTTTATTAGCAGGTGGACGCACAGCTCATTCCACTTTTTAACTGCGCCTAACTGTTTCTTTACAGAAAGATAGCGTGTGCTCTATACGTAGGCTTGCCAGATTTCTGAAATGTTCAACCGGGACACTAGAATGCCCCCCCCCCCCCCCCCAGCGTCTTGGGTATTCAAGGTCCAGACCCTTGGTGGGTTTCAGAGTGTTTTAGAGAGTAGTTTATTCTCAATGCTATGAATACCTAATAAATGGTTAATGATCAGTAATTACTGATTAGGAACCTAAACCAGGGGTAATAATAAATTATACTAAAATACAAATTTAAATATTTTATTTTTACATGTGAGTGTTTACATATAAATGTAATAAGTTGACTAAGTAAGATTGTGAGAAGAAACCCTTTGGATGAGGAATAACAATTTTAACAGTTTTTACATGTACTTTTCATTGGTGAGCACTTTTTTTAGAAAGTCTTTTTTGGTTTTAATCTTGTTGTAAAAATCTTCACAAGTTAATCCGATAGGCTAGGCAGGAACAGACTGACATTTCTATCGCAGGCGACTTTCGCCGGGGTGAAGGTGGGCGAGTCCAATGTTACAGTAACATTGTTACTGCACACGAGGAGTGTAATACTAATACAATACTGGACTCGCCCGGAGAGCGCATGCGCATGGTCATGATTGGAGAGACAAGGCGATGTGATGACAATATTTTTATATTTATTTATTAGCAGACCCTCATTCTTTTGTAGTTTTCACTTTTCATACAGTACAGTTAAATAAATGACAAAGTAATTATCCTAAGTTATACTTCACAGTTAATTGTTTTAAGACATTTTTGGTCATCTATATCTATAAATTATAGTTTATAACCAAATTTAATTTTTACCGGGACGGAAGGAAAACCGGCCGGGGACACCGGGACTTTGTCTAAAAACCGGGACTGTCCCGCTCAAACCGGGACGTCTGGCAAGCCTATCTATACGTAAAAATGGTCCTTTGGGGAAAAGTTTTACAAGATGTCAGTTTAATAATCTGGGACGAATGTACCATGATCCATAGAGCTCATGTGGAGGCTCTAGATAGGACTCTTAGAGATATTAGAAGCTGTGATAAAATCATGGGTGGGATTACTGTTATGTTTGCTGGGGACTTTCGACAAACTTTACCAGTAATAGTAAGGGGAACTAGAGCAGACATTGTAAAGTCTTGCCTTAAAAGTTCCCCATTATGGAAGTTTGTTAACATTTTAAAATTAACTACAAATATGAGAGCACATTTGGGGGAGGTAGTATAACTTTTCCTTCAAAGTTACTTTTAATAGGAGACGGGAAAGTACCTCATTTTGAAAATAAAATTGAAATTGATCGCGATTTAGGAGAAAGAGTAAGTAACATTGAGGACTTAATATCGAAAGTTTACCCTGAAATCAGCGAAATAGAAAATAAAGATCATCAATGGATGTGTCAAAGGGCAATATTGGCGGCGAGAAACAGTAGCGTGGACGAAATTAACGACCTAATTTTAAGTAAACTTCCAGGAGACATAGTTACATACACATCTATTGATAACGTAATGGATCAAGAAGATGCGGTACATTACCCACAAGAGTTTCTTAATTCTTTGAACCCAAGTGGCCTTCCCCCATATTCCCTCAAGTTACAAATAGGTGCCCCAATAATTTTACTTAGAAATCTCAAACCACCAAATTTATGTAACGGAACCCGACTTCAAATTAAATTTCTACGCAATAACGTGATCGTTGCAATAGTTTTGACTGGTCCAGCAGTTGGTCAAACAGTGCTTATACCTCGCATCCCAATTATTCCAAATGATTTACCTTTTAATTTTAAAAGAATTAAATTTCCCGTTCAGCTATCTTTCGCCGTTACAATTAATAAATCACAGGGACAAACATTTAAACACGTAGGAATCGATTTACGTCAAGACTGCTTTTCACACGGCCAACTATATGTCGCGTTGTCAAGATCGGGTTGCGGAGAAAACCAATATGTTCTTCTGCCACAAGAAAATAAAACTAAAAATACAATTTACGCAGAAGTACTTTAAAATAATTATGTTCTTTTAAAAACTTAAAAACTAAATTTGCAAAAAATTGTCTAAAATAATAACAGAAATTGACGCGGACAAAGTCGTGGGTAACTGCTATAATTTATAAAGCTGAGGAGGTTGTTTGCAAAAAAATAAATATGATGCCCAAAATAACTATTCCACGCGGACGAAGTCGCGGGCACAGCTAGTCAATAATAAAAATAGTTTCCTCAATAGGTTTGTAAGAAATCGTCATGTTTCAGTGACCCATCCCACTTCCTCAACACCAATATGAGTTGCCCCCCCCCCCCTAACTCAAATCTTGCCACCCTCTACTCTCATCCTTGATAATTATAGTAGTAACATCTGCAAAATCTAAAGATTTGCAAGCTATCAGACCTCAATAAATGCAAGTTCTTTTACCAACCTCTACCGACAATAGTAACGAATTAAATAAAATACCACAGTAGCTTTAGGCAGGGACAATATATTTTAGTCCAACTGTTGATTTGTAATCACATCGGTTGTTTTATTTGTCTTGACTATTATAGTGTTGTATCTGGTTAAATAATCGTTTGTGATTTTAAAATATGAGTAAATGTATCTCAGGTATTATATCATCTTTAAATTCATTTGATGTTCTATTTGCTTTTTTCTTATTTAATTCTCAAAAAATATTTTTAACCTTTATTTAAACGATGCTAAGGAAAGATACTGAAACATAACAGATGACCGTCTCGAATTCAAAACTGAATGGATTGAGTCTTTTGCGTTCATTGCGAACTCAGATAGTCTAACCACATGTCTTATTTGCAAGCAAGAATTTGCAATTAATAAGAAGTCTAATGTAGAAAGACAGTTTCCAATAAAGATCCCTTCACTAAGCACAACATGTTCCGTTGGTGATATGCGATGAAAATAGAGGAAGAACTTTAAGGAAGCTTGGAATAAAATTTACCACTAAATTTAATAGTTGTTTGCAATTTGCTAAAACCGGTAATATCGCCAGCTTCATCGTGAGCCAGAAAATCGTTAAAAGAGATTCTTTGGTTGATATACATATGTGAAAATGCGTTTTCTAACACTATCGTTATATAAAAAAATCAGAAACCAAATAACCCATAAAAATTTGGATTTATATTAGAAATTAAAAACAACTAGTTAAGCTCTTTATATTTTAAAACATTCTAAGGAAATACTAGCACATTGTTCTCATTAACAAAAATGCTGACTACTGTGGATTATTTATGAATATATTTTTTACATGAAAATAAAAATATGTCTGATGGTGTATTAATTGACCATTAAATTAAATTAAAAATTAGTTATTAAAATATAAATAACATTATGGCTCTTACAATTTTTTTACTGACGCCTTTAATAGTGAAATTGGCTCTTTAGCTACTAAAGTTTTTCCGACCACTGTTCAATAGGAACTTCACTTCTGATTTTTCAATACTCGTATTACAGATATTCAAATCATTAGTGTAGAATCTTGCCATATTTTCTATTTAAACATTCAAGCATAATTAAGTTAATCAAAGAAAGATTTCTTTCACTTTAGTTTAGTTGGTCAAATATTTCATTCCGAAATTTTCACTTTTAACAATTTAATTTTAACAATTCAGTTACGTTGAAAGCCTTTTCTTTCACTTATGAGATGTAGTAACCAGTTACAAAGCATGCCATTCTTCTTCAAACCTTTTGATATTTTCAATCAATACAAGATGTTTTGAGTACCATTTAGATGGCATAGTTGTGAATACATTTATGCAAATGAAGTAAAATATAGTTATAGCTTTGTGGCGTTTTGGAACATAGCGGAGGCAAAGGATTGTAATTTTTGCTGAAAAGTCCTTACTCGAATTACATATGGTTATTGGTTCTAGAAGTCAAGTCTTAGACGCAATGAGTAAGCAAAGTTTTGTTTAGCTTACAATTTTCTGAGATATCTAATCTGATTTTCCTAGGTAAGATATGTTAGGAATGTGTATTACTGAATAAATGTTCCGAGTTCATTATTACATTTATTATGAGAAATCGTTTTAACCGTTTTTGAACTGATGTTGACAAATTTGTGACAATGTCTGTGTGTAAAATATTTTTGTTTGCTTTTTTCTCAAACATTTTCTATATTAACCACACTCAAGATAGAAAAGTATGCACAAATGTTGACAGCAACACATAACTACCTTAAACAGTAACAACCGTCAGTACAAAAACTTATTAAGGCTGTCTGTGCCAACCTTTAAACTCGCTAAGCAAAGATACAGATAATTTTAAAATGAAATCACGTGTTTAGCATTTTTGCTGAAAGTTTAAATTAGTTTTTTTTTATAAATTTTTAGTAATTCAAATAATTGGTCTGGATTGCATAATTTGCTGTATGTGCTGACCCATTATATCGTAGACTGACGAAATCGTAATAACTTGCAAAAATTGTATAAAATCATTGAGTTGTTTGAATAATACTCCTAAATTTAGCACCTTCTAACGAACCGTTATTTTGTAATAATTACAGAAATCGTTTTAGATGGATGTATTACTTGAAACAGAAATAAAATTAAGGTATGAGGGGATGATGTCGAATAAAATTGAAGTTTGCGACAAAGTGAAGCCGACATTCATGGATTATGACAATGGCAATAAGTGACTTGTGATCTGCAGCATTGTCCTGATAAAGCAGACAGTTTTTTCGGAAATCCTTGAAGCAGCACAATCTCATAATCACATCAGTCGTTTCCTTGCAAAGCCTAGTCCTTCTAGGGAGATGAACAAATGGCGTTCTTCCATCGCTTTAACTGTTACTTTAATTCTGGGATAGAGTGAGAAATTCAGGTCTCATCCATCGTGAAACTTACTCAACAGAATGTCCTAAATTTGTTTTAAAGAGACCTAGGTGTTCTGAACACATCTATTTTACCACTGGAGTTTGATGTGCTGTCAAGGGATCTTGCACCGAAATCATGGCTTGTAATTAAGATTTTGTTCAATGTTTCCACTGATAGTTATATCCAGGCATTGTCAACTCCTGGAGCAATGGGGGTTTCCGTCCGCCTGCACTTCATGTAACTTCTGTTTTCTTTGATAGTTGTATTTTCGTTTGTGAAATGTATAGTTTCTGATGTTATCTCAGCCTTCGCGTATGTGACTGTGGAATACCGCCTAAAATCCGCAATTAGAACAGCCGGTACATTGGATCCAGGACTCAAATCTGGTCTTCTCCGATCCAGTGTTATGGTGCCTTCACGTGTACAGTAACACTTGCGGGTATTGTTTACGTATATGTGTATATCCGAGGCACATTACAAATGTAAGTGGTCTTATCATTTTGAGGTTCAAGATGTCTATTTTTATTCTTTTACTTTCTACATGTGCACAATAAAAAAATGTATCAAAAATTAACATAACAAATTTTCGATCTTTAGCATCTATCTGCTAAACCATGCCAACAATTGTTTTTCTTTGGCTATTCCCATTATCAAGCACCATAATTTCTAGATACTGTCATTCTCTTCCCCAAAATTATAGAAACCCTCTACTCACTAATAAAAGGTTTGCGTGAGTCAGCTTGAATCCGGTTGCATTAATTCAAAATAAAAAGCTTTATTGCATCGCTGTAAACAACGCAAACTGGTCTCATTAAAGGACAGATTCAGCGTGTCGTATTTGAATAATGAGGGAAGAATCACATAACTGCTTTCAGGCTTTTATACCAATTTTTTTAATCAACTAAATTCTATCCGTCTTTTCAGTTACATTCATTACTTTTATTTTTGTGTGGAAGTGTTAGACTTTCGAAACAGAAAAATCGGAAGAATAAATTGAGCTCATTGTGGGTAGAAATGAACGAAGGATGGAAATTCACATTTTTTGGTCATTTTGAAAGGTTACACTCCTGCTGAGGTTAAATTTTCTCCTCTAATGATGATGGAACGCCCCTTGTCACTCTTTTCAGTGGACAGGCATCCTCGTATTGAACTAAAGTAATAAGCATGCTGCTCTTTCTTTTCTTATGTTAATTTATTGTTATCGAAAGTTCGAGTTCTAGAAAACTGTTTTCATGCTGTTCGGCTCCTTTTCTAAAAATATTCTGCAACTCTTTATTCCAAAATTCAGGTATACTAATTTTTATTTTAAATTAATTTTCTTTAATCATTCATTTAATTACTGTTTTCTAGTAGAAGAGCCGTTTATAGTAGGCCTACAAATATTTACAAGTGAAAGTTCTATGAAAATTTAAAAATTTAATAAACTGTTTTAGAACTAATCTTAAACTAAAAATCCACTGAAAAGGGAGAAATCTCAGTAACTAAATGTGATCATTAATAACAGTTTTTTTTTAATGTCTTTGTCAAGCCAAACAAATAACTTTGGATTTCTATTAATAGAAATCGGCGCCGAAAAAGTTTTTTGCCCTTGAAGTTAAGTCGTTCTCTGACAATCACTTCTTGTATTTGCTAAAATACTGTCAACGTTTCTTTCACCAGGCAATAAGGAAGCTATCCTCGTTGTGATTCAACATACAGCGTTTACCATGAAAATGTTTAAAAAAATTGTTTTTAGTAATTTTGCTTCAGTTTAGGTCATCAATTAAAAGTTTGACTTGACACAAGCTTAAAACATTGTCGTTGATGATTACAGAATTCTATTGTTATTATTCACTTTCAGTACAATACAAATTTTTAAAAAAAAAAATCTGGATTACTCCCTTTTTAAATAAAAATAAAAGTTCTAATTTTTGAGTGTGTTATCTGTACATATATTTAGGAGATTGTGACGTTTACAGTATTTAGAATAAGAATACGCAGAAATTCGGATTTTGCTGATGTGATTCCGCCGTGTGTAGATATTAACATTTCTCTATAGATTTAATAATTTTTAATAATTTTTCCAAATTAGGTGATATTTCTATTCATAAAAATGACCGTACGGAATTTATCATTAGTTGTAGCTGGTGAATGGAAACCAGAGGTCACTTTACATTTAGAAACGATCTGGTTTTACTGATATTAAACGTCTGCTCGTTTCGTGCCAAGTTCTTGTGTTGCTTAGTGTTTACACCTCCTCCTACACAAATACATTGCCATTCCATTAGGGGGCTTTGTCTAATAACTACTTTCGTCTTTGAAAAATAGGTGCTGATTTTGATGTTAAAACTGGTTAGATGAGTATGTTTCACAATAATATCATCGTGTTTATCTGGCAGTATGAAGGTATGGTAAGTTTAATTCGAAAAGGAATCTAATTTACAGTTGAACCTGTACGTACGGCTTCAGCCATTAAACAGATCGTTATGAAACACTATAGTATGAATTTAACTTCAGCGTCTCGTAAAGGCTTTATGGTCTGAAGAACTGCCATTCAACAACGTTTTATAGACCTAGAAAAAACAAGATATTAGGTCGTGAAGTAATCAAACATACCATTTTTTGCTTATAGCTTTACGACTCGTCGACATCGAGTTCATTAGAGGCAGGAAAGGAGTGAGGACTAGTAATGGGAAGGAATTTGGCCATGGTCTTTTGAAAGAAGCATCCCAGCATTCACCTGGAGTGTTTTTAGGAAACCATGGAAAACCCAAATATGGATGCCCGGATGGGGATTCGAACCCATGTCTTCCCGAATGAGAGAGCAGAGCGTCGAGCTCACCCACCGCTCTCGGTCAGTAAGACTTCCATAGACACAAAACTGGAGGGAAACATGTTTAAAATATTTACAAACAATTGGTTACTGGAGAAACATCTTAAATAAAGTCAGAGCACTTCTACGAATACACAGTTTCAGGAGTATCAATATGATACAAAAATCAAGTGTAATACCTGTTTGCGTACTTGAAAAAATGAGTTATTTAGCTCAGATGTTATCAGCACCTGACTGTTGTGGGAAATATGAAGAACACTGTATGTTGGTTGGTTTGTGAACCAAAATGGCATTTTCATAGTGAAATTTATAACTCTTACTCACTCAAAATTGAAGGAAGGTTTGTACATCATCAACATTAAGACTAGCTCTATGGCTCAGCTGATCCATACAATAGATACGTTGGCAGACAGTGACGATTTAGTTTCACAACCACTGTTATAAAACATTACAAACCACAAAGAAGAAAGCTCCAGTATATTTAGACAACATTGGGAGGAATTTACACTATCTCAAATTTCATTTCTTAGGGGAAAAAAAATCCAAATGTGCCCTGTTTCATCTCCCCCATAGACCATGAAGGATATTTACAAGAGACTTATGTTAAATATCCGAAGAAATAATATTGATTTAAAGTATCCAAACACTAAATGATTGGCATGATGTTTGTCGATGACAGTAGTTCCATCTCAGGTAATGTTTTTGTACAAAATAACCGATGTATTAATGCAAAACAAAATTAAAATGGGGAAACTATTCACTATACTTCTATCGGTAACAGTCAGATGTCATAACTGCGATAACACGGACAGTATTCAACAATGCTTTTCGTGCGCCGAAGCACAACGCATCCGGATATGGCTCAGAACAAAGTTGGCACAATGGACGGAACTACAGTACGCAGAATTTCAATACAGGAAATCCTCAGGCCGGGTAAGGTCAGTCAATCGGTGTGGAAACAAAATGATGCAACACAGTTGATAAGGTACACAGCATTATATATGTGTCAGCCGCATGAAAAAGATTACAATGATTACATTTTCTTTATGTAGAGTGTGTTCATCAAGGAAACTACTTCTCACCGTTACATCAGCTCATATGGCAATATGTTGCAGCTTCTTGCAAAGGGTGGAAGTTTAGGAATTTCGTCACGATACTTAGAAATTTTGGCATAATTTTTTTTAAAAATGTTTTCTGTATATGACGAATCAAAATGGACGGTGCGAATTGGTGTGAGTTGATTGGCAGAAAATGGTAGTATGCGAAAACTGAATGAGTTTCCGGTTTTTTTACTTGCAGAATAAGGGTCTGTATTTTCAATACGTATGCATAGCACCTCCATTTAGGTTAAAGGAGAATTATTAATATGTGTTTCGTTTGTAACTTTTTAAAGTTGTACGTTTGATTAATTTTTTAAGGTAAATTTAACATTTGGAGCTTTTTAGAAGGTAATCGACTATGGTGACCGTTCAGCAAGCTCCAAGTTTCTTGATAGTGTTCTAGAAACCACTGAGAGATTTGTCATATAATAATTATTGTACAAGTAAACTGTTAATAACCACATTAGATACCTTATACAAGTACTACTCAGACGGGAAATGACTTCATATATACCTGGAACGGGTTAAACAACACCAGGTTTTGTTGAAAATTTTTCGAAGCTCACGATGTACTAGGTGCTCCACTCAGCAGCTGTGATGAAGTCGTCGACGTGATTCAGTCACGCCGATAGAGTTCTACTTGTCAAGAAACCAGTCTTGCTAATTGACTTCAATGCATCGATAGCAACAATATTTTGCGGAGAAGAAACTATCTGCGATAAACTGTAGATTGCAGAAGTCATTTACATAAATCACCCGATGACAAACGCATCGTACTTACAGCAATGTGGTTGTAAAGACAAATGAAAGAGCTCACATCATATCTGCAGTAGCCAGTCTGCAGTTTCAACAAACACTCTCTGTTTTCAAAAGCATCTTATCTCAGACGCATCTGACAAATATTTGGAATACTACGCCCCTCTCCAGTCGAATGAAATATCCCCACGCTCTCACATTCCCCGCCACAATTTTATTATTAAAAATGAAAATGCTTACCTCTCAGCACTAACAATCACATCTTAGAAGTAACTTATTAAGTGTGTGATATTAGAATGAAGGTTTTCAGCTCCGAGAGGCGGAGTTTGCAAGAAGCCACCTGTTACAATTTTCGCAAAATTTTTATTCAAACACACAGTTATTATCCGATTTTGATGGAGTTTTACATACATATACTTTAAAACAAATAGAAAAAACTGTTGAGGGTTGATTTACAGAAACCTAAGCCCTCTCTTCCTTTTCCCCCTCACTTTAATTTCTGTCACCGTTGTTCATAAAAACCCACAGTTTTTAGGAGTTGTACTTGATTATATGAGCCACGCCGGGACGTTCCATGGTAGGCCCCTGAAGAAAGGAATTAACATTCCCGCCTCTCACACAACACTTTAGTACATCTCCTTCGGGAAGATTCGACGAACCGTTGGGTTGTGAATTACGTTAGATTTTTAGCTTTTGCAATGAAAACTTCTTTAGGTGCGTTGGGAGATTTTTATATGTGTAAAATCTTATTAGTTCGCGTTACCGACATGCTAATGTTAATAGTATATCTGTTGCGGTCTTGTGGCTCAGCTGTCTGACTGGTGATCGAAAGGTCCCTGGTTCGATTCTCTGCCTCGGCGGGGATCTTCATAGACCATTAACTCAACCTTCACATCTGGTATAGCTACCTGTGTAATGTGAAGTACGCCTCAACGCTTCCGTGGTTTGGATTCTTCTTTAAACTATAGGCCCTCTATACCTGGTAGAACTACCGGATGAGGTTAAGGCGGCTAAGTCAGGGGCGGAATGCACAGTCACTAGAAACCCTGTCAATAGTTCATTATAACCACATGGAATTATTTGTTACTAGTGTACGCCCGTGACCGTTTTGTGCGTATCGTCTAGAATAGTTCCAGTTTTTAGCGTCATAGATTATGACAGGTTGACCTGATCTGACTAAATGCGTACTTGTGTGTCACCCTTAGGGTCAATAAAATCTCTTGAGCTTGAATAACTCAGAAGTATTAATAGGACAGGGCAGATATTGCTATCATATAATTGTTTCAAGGAACGTAGAATTGAACTTGCTGAAATAAAAACTTGACTTGTATTTGACCCTTAAAATTCACTCCGCAAAATTCGAAGAATTCCATTTGTTTCGGAAGCACCATGTCGGTTTTTTTTTTTTTAATGATTATGTTCATTCGTAATATAGTCTTTCGTCATAGTGTCTGTAACGGCCATAGAACTTAATAACAGATTATTAAACAGTTGAACTTCTACGAAGAAATTAATTGCCAGAATATTCCATTCGGTAGCATATTTGGTCTGATGTCCATTTTAAACAACCTAATAACTGACCTACAGTGAACATGAATAAAGATCATTAACGAAAGTGGTCAGTTAAATGCAAATAAATCGTAATGCATAAACTTTGGTCAAGCAACAACATTATCGAAAGTTTTAATTAAATTGAAATTTAGCCTATGCCGGATTGACAATTGGCATTCGTGGTTACAGCAGAGACCATGAGTAATTTAAGTTTTTTAATTGTTTTATGTTTCTTTCATTAGCAACATGTTGCTGAAAAGAAGTTTCACTTTTTTTCTGCAGTAAAGTTTATCTATATTTTTTTAACTATATGCTACGAAAAGAAAACTTAATGAATGTAATCTGGGAATTAATTTGGTAACAGTTGCTTAGCTATTAAGTTGTGGACATTACCTCGAATTTATTCTAATGGTAATTCTGGTGGCTGTTGATTTGCGACCGAAGGCTGACACGTGACACCGTTCTCTAGCCAATTGCTATCGATTTGTGTGAGTGAGTGAGATTAGAAAATTATAGATTATTTAGTACATTTGTAGCTGTATGACGTGTTGCGTGTATGATATTAATAGTTTTAAGTTTTCACTTCTGTCACCAGTCCCCAATGACTGCCTTTTTTTAAATGGCTTTACGCCTCTTCAACGTCGAGGTTATTAGAGGGGGGAAAGAACTTGAGGCTAGTAATTCGTTCATGGCCTTTCTGGGGTGCTTTGGAGAAACCACGGAACGCCGAAATCTGGATGGACAGACGAAGATTCGCGAACCCGCGTCCTCCCGAATGGAACACCAAAGCACCCAACCCCTGACATGCCTTCGCTCCCCTCCCAATTTGGGAAACTATGCGTTACAGCATATATGTTTCCTACATTCCTCTGAGTGTCCTACATGGGAGCATGACGCTGTGTACGCCATATATCTGACATGGTAGAGATGTCACAGCTGTGGATAAGCCGAAATTCTGCAAAATTTCCACTGGGTAGTCTTGCACCCGATGGCACAAATGCTGGGAATTGTTTATGTCAGTATGAACAAAGCAAAGCAAACATTGCGCCTAATTAATAACTCTCATTGCCTGGGCAAACATCGCTCGCTGTAGGGGGCTACAACGTTGCCACCTTACGAAATCAAAAGTAACTAGACCAGGTCTCAAAACTCACTAGATTGCGGGATATTTAGTGCTAAAAGATTCGCTAGAAATCGCTAAATAAAATAAAGGGAAGTGGTAAGGTCAGTGATATAAAAATATCTTAATAATTCGTATTTTCATTAAATTAAGAATAACATTGTATTATAAATCAACATCAAATTCTTCAATCGGTATTTCTCATCATCATCTTGGTCTATCGTTGGAGTTGTAGAACTTGCAGATGTGGAAGGATGAGATGAATCGTCAGTCTTAGATTTAAAAGAGTATTTAGCATCTTTATAAATTACAGCAATCACATCAGCCAGAAGCACGTAACTGTAGCAGTTTTTTCACAATCTTTAACCGATTCCTTATGAAAAGAATTAACTATTTACAGCTTTCTTATTTATTAAATTGCTCTTAACAATGTTCATCGTACTGAAAATCCTCTCTACGGCGGCATTCGAGTGAGAAAGTGAAAGGATATGAGTAAATCAGATAACACCAAAAAGGTATTTATTCTAGCAGCCTCTTGTATTGGGTAAGCCGTATTCCGTTTTCAATATATAATGTACGCCTTTATTTATACGAGTCATGACATGGGCATTACCTACACCAATTCCAATCTAGTATTTCGAAACGCTGCAAGGTTTAATATCACTAAAAATCACCAAATATTTTTTTAGCGACAACATATTGAAAAATTTCGCTTTCGAGCTTCAAAATTCACTAAATCTATCGACAAAATCGCTAAGGTGGCAACATTGGGGGGCTAGTGGAATGGCAAAATGCAGTTGGACTACGTAAGGGCACGGCGGCAGAACTTCACTAGATGCACGCGCTTTGTTCACGAGGCTACTAGCCGACGTAAGGTCGATCAGCCGTGCGGCGGCGTCACGTTTCGAGCCAGTCAGCGCCGCGGCGTCAGGTGGGTGTGGAGGGGGGCGGGCCGACGCGCCGAGGCGCTTAGTCTCGCCGCGGACGCCAGGCGCACAGCACGTAGTGGCATGCGACGCCGCTGACAGCACAACGCACGGTCAGTACGCGCGAAGCACACCGGGCGGCCCCGTGTTCGAATTATCCCTTTACTTCTCAGTTCTTCCGTTTGGCAATTAATGTTATTTTCAGTAGAGGGAAAATTGTACAAACGTTAATATGAAAGTGTAAATTTTTTTGCGTTTAGAATTTCATTGATAGTTGGGAAGTAGATACTGTCAACAACTGGTTTTTCTTCATTATTTAATCTCATTCCGGGTTCTGTCTTTGAGGTATGGAGCATGGCTAATTCCTGTAAATAAATGTACGCTGTGTTGAGAAAATTTCTTTACTTGTATTGTCAAACTGTTGTAAAAGTACACGCTTTTTAGGAACTTGGAAGAATCTGTTACATGCTTGCCGGCAAGTTCTTTGTTTGCACTTCTTCGGAACCAGATTTGTTACTGTGGTTCAACATTGTACCTCGTATTTTTGCGAAGGTCACTATTTAACTGGAATTCTTCGAATTGGTTGATCCTCTTTCACTTGTTTGGTTACACATAGCTAGAACAATCAGTGTTTATTTACATGTACGGTAGTGCCAAATTAACGTTGCTGCTTATGTTATTATATCTGTGTTTATCTTTGCTAAAATATCGCTCTCCTTTTTTTTAATATCAGTTTGTGGTGATTAACTGTATTGTATTCTCCTTCACATTTTATAGTTATTATTTAATGTTTCGGAAAGTGCTTTATTTTTAAAATTTATGTTTGACTACCAGTGTTTTTTTTTTTTTTTTACTAAATTTAAGTTAACAAAGAAAACACTGTCAAAAATACAAACTGACGATGACCTACACAGCGATTCATTTAAAAGTATTTTATAAGCAACTGTGGAATAATGAACAACAACCAATTTATTAATCAATAGATGGGAGAACGTGTAACAGTTGGTATAGTTGTGTATAGAAGCGGTAGAAACTGAAGGTATTTTTTATTATTTATTTAAAAAGTTTCATTCATGGGTAAACAAAACAATAAATAACTGTTAAGGCGCTAATGACCGCGCTGTCGACACTCTCAAAATATCGCACAACAAGAACTTATAACAATTTGTGCGAAAATGTATTCAAAGTTCATACACTGACGATTATTTGACTTCAAATTTCACACTTGGTCTGACAATCAGCTGACGGAAAATGAGTAACCGTTTGTCCGAAAGTTTATTAAACTATGTATACTGCAAAATTTTATTTGGCATTTAAAATTTAATTTACATCTTGTAAGTAATGAGTAGACGGAAGAATGGATAGTTTCTTTGAATAATAAATTGTTGAAAAGATATAATCTATAATTCTTTAAATGATAATTTGTTTAAAAGATATAAGCTGGCGTGTTTTTGCGATCAGATTTACTTGGAAAACTGTATCAATACTAAGTTCGAACCGATCGATATAATTAATCACCAATCAAAACTGAGTAATTTCAGTGTCAAACTGTCATGGCATTGAGAGCTCTCTTTAACGCTCACCAATTTCTTCCTTCCTCCACGTGAGGTAGTATAATAAGAGTACCGTTATAGTTCGCAATGATAAGCCGTGAGATTTTGGCAGAATAGGTTTCACAATTTTTGATAAGAACGTCCGTTTCTTTCTGTATCTACCAGATTTTTGTCATCATGAAAAAATGGAAATAAAAACTTTCAAAAATTACATATGCCAGCTATGTTATGCCTATCTGAAAAGAACATGCTGTATTTCATTTAAATTTTTCATTCATTGTTCATTATTTCAGCAGATATCCGAGAAGAGCTGATAGAAAAATATAGTATGTAAGATGGATCTCGTTGTTACACAATCGCGTGTTAGAAGACCAGACTTTTCTCAATTTTGGTCACAAACAATTGATTATTTGTTAAAAATCATCTCACTTTCGACTCAGCAAAGCAATATGGTGATGCGATGTTTTTTCAACACAATTAAATTGCTCTGAAGTGGAGAAGCTTGATCGCCTACCAGTATAAAAGTATACTTTATCCAAGATAATGTGAGTAAAACATTTAATTAGCTACAGTAATTCTTATATTTTTCTTCGTCTCGGAAGCTGTTTAAAGCATGGAGGCAGATGAGGTATTAAAAGCATTGCGAATGGTTGTATCTTCAGTATATAATGGGGAAGTGTTTAACAAAGTTTACTCTTGGAAGCATGTCTCTCTATTTACTGCACGTACACAACCGACGAAGTCAGGTGGATCAGTACTGCGTTTAATAAGGATCTTAAGTTTCACAACACTTTCATTCCGATTTCTGACTCTTCTCGAAGATGGAAATGTCGTTTGAGACCTCGAAGTAATTCATCCAAGTTTTTGGTAGGTTGATTGAAAGTTTTCCACAGATTTCCAATTTATTTACTTTCAGGACAGTGTTTTCTTATTAGTTCTTGGGAAAAAGGACAATTCCTATAAATTGAAGCTGGCGATGGTCCTCTTAAAAGAGATTTATATCATTTAAACCGCTATATTTGTTCCTAGCCGAAGAATGATGTAACCTCAGATGACCTAAGAAAACAGTCGTATATTTCATGATATAAAGTATGACTGAAAACTTTATTTATGTCATACAACAAGTACTTTGTCTCGAGTGAACTATGAACGAAGGCATTCTATTTGAATGCAAGCTCAATATAAATAATAATCTCACGAAAAATTTGACGCACACCAAATAGAATATTCTGGCATGATTTAATCATATCTGTGATGTCACGGATGATTGCTGAAGATGAAAGTTAGCGATTATATTGCTTCCGGTTGCACTCTCTTCTTAACAATATAGTTTGGGTCATCCATTACCCTGAAAAGTAATTATTCAAGAAATCGCATTAACATTAGTTTTTCTAAGAATACCACAACTCTGTCATGGACAATAATAAATATCAGAATTTTATATAATGTATAAATGAAGTGCTTGTACAGAGAAATGACACAATAAGTGAAATAACCATTTATTTTGCTATGAGAACAGCTATACTCTGTTATTTTCTCTTTTGGAGAACAGAGTTCGGTAATGTTTTCAACGCCGTATTTTGAAACATCATGTGCTGACTGGCTTCATGTACAGTGTCTCATACTTATAGAAACAGAAATTTGATATCCTCGCTAACGGTTCTGCAATAGCTGGCAAAGTTCTGTAACGAATGAATGCTTCAACAATAAACATGTTTTTATCTAACAGCGTAGATTTTACCGCACCGGTAGCTTATCTTTAAAAAAGCTGAATGTAAATTCCTCTTCGTTTTAGTGATATGATAATTGTATTTGCAGTGGGGTCCTAGTTAAAGCGAATGAATCTCCAAGAGCTTGTGCTGGGGGAAAACGATACTTTTACACGGTCTAGACTTCATCGTGCTACAATCTGTTCTGAAATTTGGTCAGAACGTCGATGCTGCGGCTCTTATAGCTATGACAACGATTATTAACAAATGAAGTAAAGAAAATCAGCAACGGATAGAAACAGAGTATTTTGCTAACTCATTGATCAAGTTTCAAGTTGCACAGGTTATTGTCGTTTACACCTGAGATTTTGTGATCTCCGTAACATTTCTTTACTTCCCACGTTTGTTTATTTGTATATGAGAAGTGTTCTAGAATGCTTCAGTAGTTCCGAAATCTGTTCAGCTCGTCGAATGGTACAGAGGTGAACTTAACGGCCAATTAGGCGGAGCAACTACTCTGCGGCATCTTCTGTAGGTAATATTATTATTATCATCAAGATAGGTAGCCATTTCTGCTTTTGCCCTGAAAGATTTACGAAAATCATGGACAAACCGAAATGTGTTTGACTAAACTGACATTAGAAACCTTTTAATTTCAAATTCCAAAACACGATTTTGTGGGTAGACTAGGTTGATATAATCATCGTATAACGTTGGTAGAGACCTGAGGCCTAAACGGATCTGGTTACCTGATAGCGAGAAAATGGTACCATATAACAAATTTCTGATTTCTGATAACTCTCTACCACATAAAATATAAAACACGAAACCACTGATTTTTTTAACTGTCTGGTGACTCAGTGGTTAAGGGGTCTGAATGAAGACCGAAAACTCCCTGATTCGAATGCCTGTCTGGGATATGATTTTCAAAGGTCATTTCCTGGATTCTCACCTCCGGCACAATTTACTGTGAATATGAAGTACGTAACAACGCTTCCGTGGCTTTCATTCGACATTTAACTCTTGGTCCGCAGAACCCGGTAGGATTACTGCTCTTGAGTTAGCCATGACAAGAGGCGCATTTGGCTGCTAATCGAAAACTCTTGGGATCTTCGGCCTACAATGCCACACATTTTTGTCACCTCTGTTCGCCTCTTTGCAGCTCTCCCGCATACGTTAGATTGTGCTTCTTTCAGTCACTATTCTGAAAAATTTTGATTTCGAGATTTCAATGTCACTTCACTATTGGGTGGCCTAGTGGCTCTGTGATTAACGTGTCTGACTGGAGATCGAAAGGTCCCAGGTTCGAATCTTTGTCCTAACCCGACCATCACCTCTGGCACAGCTTGCTGTGTAATGTGAAGTAGGCCAGAACGCATCCGCGGTTCAGATTCCCAGTTAAACTGTAGGTCCCTTGTACTCGGTAGGATTGCCGGGTTAGGTTAAGGAGGCTACGACAGGGGTGAAATGCGCAGCCAATAGAAACCCCGTCTCCAGCTCATGACGACCACACGGAATTATTATTATTACTTCACTATTGCGATTCTCTGAAATAGCTTTTATTATATTCAGTGCGGCTTTTCATTACTGCGTCTCTCATAGAGTATAATAAACACTTTATGTTTTTTGCTATGGTTTTGTTTCTTTTACGCAAATTTTAACAGCTGTCGTTAGAGCATTTGTATTTCAAGGAAATTTTGTAAAACTCAGAACAAAATTGAAAAATTCCTTGATGAAAACATTCGAATAAAAGTATTAAAAAAACGGAAGCAAAATTTAGGATTTTCCAATTGACCAGAAATTTTTGTTGTAGGCTAATGGTCTTGATGGTCCTACCCATTCTTCTGACTTGGTGTTTTTTGATCTGCTTACAGTCATCAATTTATATTAGATTTTTTTCTTGATTGAGGTCTTAATTTAGAAATTTATATTGGATTTGGTATTGAAGAACAACCCAGCTCATAGCAGTAGCTTCCGTCAGGGCTTAGCAGCAGATATCGTCGCTGAAAATAGAATACCAAACTAGCCATTTAAATAGCATGTTACATTACTCAACAAACATGAGTCATTTAAATATAAATGACTAGCCCGTACCCGCGACTTCGTACGCGTGGATTAAGAATTTTTTTGCCAGAATTAAATATAGAAAGTTGTTGGTAACGAAGGATTGGTCCCAAACAATATCGAGTCGGAATAATATGACAGGAAAGCTAACACTATATCATTGCACCGTCGAACCTGTCTCTTGAAGAGAATCAATTTCCAACATATTTCTGTCACCATTCGATAAGGTCTCAAAATTTCGTGACTACAACTGTTCATCATACTGGAAAAAATATCCTGTGCCCTTCATACCGATTTCCTTATAAAATTCCATCACAACGACATAGCCATTTAGTCGTCAAAACGTAACAAAAAGACAGCGACTTACTTCCGTATTTATAAATAATATTAATGTGGTTCACACTCACACACTGACTGCGAACAACAACTGAGGGATCATTATAACGCAAAAAAAGTGTACACCTACAACATTGCAAGATTACCTACGAATTGCCTCGCATTGCACCCGTAACTTTATAATATCTACAGTTTAGCATTCAATCCAAATAACCTACGTCCCAGGCCTGACTCTAACGACGAAAAACAATTTTTAAAATTCTAAGGCTCCACGAAGATTTGAACCGGAGACCACGACGTTCGGAAGCAAGTG
Source organism: Vandiemenella viatica (assembly GCA_031002005.1). NCBI lineage: Eukaryota > Metazoa > Arthropoda > Insecta > Orthoptera > Morabidae > Vandiemenella > Vandiemenella viatica. The sequence continues at coordinate 14,342 of JARYHS010001746.1, read as the reverse complement.
CTTTAGCCACTGAGCTGGCAGTCCAGTACACGTAAACACGGTACGGAGACGTCCATATTCAACGTGTCTGTCTATCGCCGTATTTCGAAGTTATGAGACAAAATGTGTTATTTATACAGATAACTTTTCAATCAAATGTTGACAGTATTTTTCTCCTTGTTTCAAAGGATAAGTGTGCAAAGTTTCATCGAGATCGGATGAAAACTGTGGATTGGTATGAAGAACAAACAAACAAACAAACAAACCAAAAAACAAACAAACATACATTCATCTTTATATATAAAGATTATTGCCTGTCCGAAAATTTCTCGATCTCAACAATACTTGATTATGGCGACTATTTCATGTTGTAATGACTAATAGTTTAGGCAATCTCTCGTGAAACTTACATTTGTCTGTAAAACGTAATCGTCACTGAGTGATCGTTGCATTACGTTGTTAGTTTGCCACTAGCATCGCTGTTCACGATCCTTTTGAGAAGGACTGTCGATGTCAGAATGTATCAGTTAGCGATCAGGCGAACTATGATTTCACATAATAGGTTTCATCAACCGTTGAATGGAATTCTGTTTATTACGGAAAGAAAATGTACAATAGTAGCTTTGTACCGATATATTTCGGGATCGCTACTTTACGATGCATATAAAAATATTTATTATCTGTTCAGTGATTTAAAACTTCTATTAAAAATTGATTATATAAATCTTAGAGAAAGTCTGCGAGGAAGAGAGGAATCTGGATGTGGTGTTGGAAGTTGAGGATTCATTACCTGCCAGTCAAGGATACGTTTCGTTTCGATTCACTCCTTGTGTTTGAAGTTGGAGCCGACTTTCTGTCTATAGCACTGCCTTGGATAACATTGGAGGGATTTTCTGGCATTGGACTAAACATAGTAGCTTTTAGATGAAGTTGCTTTGTAACACTTACCATTAACCTTGACTAAAATTGGATTGTTTTGCTGTCCTCATCGTTCTCCTAAAGCTGTCTGTAATTTGTTTTCATCAGTCAGCACTCTGTTTTGAGCAGACAGACGATGTCATTGTTTACTGGTAAGGTAGCTGGAGGTTCAAATTTTCCCAATGAGACAGCAACGGTAGAAATATTCGTTGGGTAAGTTCGTATTTTACAGAGCGCTATGTCAGCTCCGTGGTACGATGTCTTAGTGAATATCAAAAAGTCCCCGGCTCGAATTTTGTTCACTACTAGGATTTTGAAAGGCTTTTGAGCCATTTTTCAACACTAGCAAGGTTTGTTTTGTTTATGTCAAGTATGAAAGAAGATGTGAAGTATGAAAGTATATCCCTTTCCCCCGGTTGCTATGGGAAGGTCATGGTAGAAGCGTATTATGGGGTTCATTGGAAACTCTCTTATTTTGTTGATATTTTGGGGCATGTATTGTCATCCACATTCTTTTGCATTATTACCGTTATTATTAGTAGTAGTACAGTTTAACACGTTGGCTAACTTGGTTTATTGTCGTTTTAAGCCGCTCTTTTACTGTCGTGTTCGACTATATTAAAATTTTATCTACTCATATTTATAAACCGAACAGCATATATTTTAGATCTTCATTAAGAAATCATGCGAAAATAGTCTAGAACAGCACACATCTTTGCTATAATAATATTGTTATCAACTAATTACTATAGTAAGGGTTAGTTACTTATTATTGGAAAAGTGTACCCTGCTCCAGTGTTAACTGCAAACTAATTACGTTTAGTGACTGTATTTGAATGTAATTTGCGAAAACACTTTCCAATTGTTCCATTTGTAATTAATTTCGAAAAAAAATTGTACATCACATAAGTTATTATAATTATTTATCCTTACCTTCTTTACTACAAATCATATATTATCCTCCTAGTCCTTGTTAGTTATCGAATTCCGAAAAGAAACACCTTTTATAGAGCAAGCTGTCATCTAGAGCAGAAACTCTTTTAATCTAGGTTTAAAGCTGTCAGGTTTCAAAGCGTAAAACTTTATTTCCCTTGGCAGGACGTTGAATAAAGAAACTCCGGAGAATATTAATTACCCTCTCCGTACAGCAGACAGTGATATGAATTCTTTGTGAAAGTTCCATTTATTCCTGATATTACAGTTATGTATGTTAGCTTGACGACTGAAGTGGCAAGATTTTTTATTCAAAAAGACAGTAGGGAGTATATATACTTTTCTGCCACTGTAGGAATTATTAGATGCCAAAACATACTTCTTCATGATGCCCGGGTGTTTATTTCTTAGAGCACATTTTTTCGTCATGAATATCTAAAGTGCCTTTAAAGTAATCCTCCACAAGGGGATTCCTGAAGCAAATATCGAGCTAAAACTTTAGAAGTGTGCCATGTATCTTTTTTCCGTGTTAGCTATTCTAGCTATCAAGTTTAGTGAAAATGTTGTACTGGTAAGTTTTTGAAGAAGTTGCTGTTGTTTGTAAGCCAAAGCACTAATTATCAGTTCAGGATCATTGTTTCTGAAGAACTGCTTCTCATGAACATTTTTTATCGTCTTTTATGTTAACACTGACACTTAACATCTTACCATGACAATTTTTTCCTCCGTTAAAGGGAGCGAGAGAAAGTCCCATAGCCCACATTGTAGGTCTATAATTCCCATCTAGTTCTCTTTTCTGTTTTCTACGTTAAGTCTGATTAAGAGAGATATTCTGTCGACATATATTAATAACAACAATTATACTCTAATTTTGTGTGCGATGTTTGGAACAGTTTTATGTTTATTAGCACATTTAAAAGATTTTGTCGTTTTTACGGTTGTCATATGGATAATACCAAAAGCAGGCATTTCGCGGGATGTTATGCTGCGTCATTAATATCGTTTGTTATGTCTTTGTCAGACGTTTCGGTAACATTCTGAGAATATCTTGAGAGGTTTAAGTTCCTTTCCAAGAATACGCGAAAATGTGACAGAATGGTGGAACAAACAATATAACCAATGCAGCGTTACTGCTGCCGAATTTTTAGCAGTTCCACTACGTTGCAGGTATATTTACAAAATTAATTGTCCCCAACAGATCTTAATATGTAGGTACGGAAGAACAACACTTAGGCACGATTCTAGAACACCATTTTTACAGCAAGTACGTCCACTTAATTGGCAATTTGCTGAATACATGGCGACAACTCAATTAAGTTCCTTCCGATTGGAGGACGTCGTGCGTTGTTGGAGAATTGATGTTTGTGTGTGTGTGTGTGTGTGTGAGAGAGAGAGAGAGAGAGAGAGAGAGAGAAGATGGTAGAAGTGGGGGAGAGAGCCAGGAAGGAAATGGGGTACGGAAATTGAAGACGATTCAAGTGGCAGGGACAGGAATAAGGTCCTTACAATGGGGTATATATATTGCGTTTGATGCTCCTGTCTAAAAATTAACATTAATCGAAAATTTGACGTGAGAACAGTTATCTCACAATGAATAGGAATTCATACAATAGGTAAACAAGCTTTTCTTTATGGTTAGTACGTATTACTGTAATATGGAATTAATATTTCATGCTCTGGCCTCGCATTCGGGAGGACGCCGGTTCGAATCCCCGTCCGGGTATCCAGATTTGGGTTTTTCATGGTTTCCACAAATCACTCCAGGCGAATGCCGGGATGCTTCCTTCAAAAGGCCATGACCGAATTCCTTGCCGTTCCTTGTCCCCAGTTCCATCCCACCTCTAATGCCCTCGACGACGATGAGCCGTAAAACTATAAGTAAAAAAAAAATATATTTTATTAATTGAAATAAATCAGACTGCACAAATAAGTTACGAAAGCTCACATGATATTTTCTTGTAAGTGAAATTCAGATTTGAAACGTAGATTGATAGCACCAAGGTGAATATAAGATTATCCTTCTTTTGCCATTTTTCTTATTTACTTGAAATCACCACTCAACGCGATATGTTCATAGAGAAAGTTTTCTATACAGGTGTAATGGATTTCAGCTGAGACAGTGCCGAAGTAATATTTCCAGATTTCTATCCATATCTACAATTGTCCATCGCATAAACCTTTTATGCTTTTATCAGTACCTTCTTATGTACGTCTCATTTTTGTAATCCGCGTGACGGAAGAGGTATTGAAGAAGCATTTTTCATGATATACCTGTATGACTCAAAGTTTTACATTGCAATTCTGTTTCATTCACCTGGCGAAATATCTTTAGCCTCATAATTAGGCTGCAGTGCAAAAATAGACACGGAACTTTGCAATAACGTAGATAACAGCTGTAAACTATATATCTACTAGACAATTAAAGGTTATGATTAGTTATAGCTTCTATTACCTGTTGCTAACACTGTATTTCAGATTGTAATAGTATGGTTGTAAATTGGTAAATTGAGGTAAAATTGTGAAGTTTATTGCTCAATTTCAGTTTGGTATTTCTTGACAGTAATTTCTCTTGATCTATCTGATAAAAATTCCTGGTACCGAAAATGTAACGCTGTTTTTTTTTAATAATTCCGTTTATTTTTTATTTTTGGGTACTCCCTCGTAGATTGACAAGAAAAGTTGGAGATTTTAGTGTCTACATAGAATGGACCCATGGATTCATAAGTCACCTATAATATATACGCTAATTACTTAGGTATCATACAAGTTCGCTTATTAACTTACAGAAAGCAACTTTGTAATGTAAGTAAAACACAGAAGTTCTAGCTAGGCCTACATTCTGTACAGTCGCTCTTTCGTCTCAAGAAGTTGGCGCAAGGCAGGAAGAGACGGAGGATTGCTTCAAACAAGTCGCGAGACTGATGACGGAAAAAAACTGGTAATATTGCTGGATATTTAATATTAAATTTTAACGTCAGACTTCAATCACCATACTGCAAGTAACAGCTAAATAAGAACTCAATATAACTTACATTTGTCAATTTAAAAATTAAACCTATAGTGGAATGTATACTAACGATACAATTTAAGGTGAATTATATTTATGAGATATTTACAAATAAGATTTTTTCATTAACACTATCGGCTGGTTTGATGCAATCCTCCATCCTTTAATATCCTGTGCTAACCTTTTCATTTCTACATACCCATTACAGCCCACGTCCTCAATTATCTGTTTCATATATTCTAATCTCTGTCTTCCTCTACAGTTCTTACCTTCGACTGTTCCCTCCACTAACAAATTAACCAATCCTGCATGTCTCAAATTATGACCTACCAGCCTGTCTCTTCTTTCTGTAAGCTTCTTCCACAAACTTCTTTTCCCACCCATCAATTCCAAAACTCGTTCATTTCTTACTTTGCCTGTCCACTTAATTTTCAGCATTCTTCTGTAGTACCACATTTCAAATGCTTCGATTTTCTTTATTTCCAGTAAAGTCCATGTTTCGCAACCATAAAGTGCTGTGTTCCACACAAAGAGTTTTAAAAAGTTCTTTCTAATTCTTAGATCAATATTTGAAACTAAAAGGTTTCTCTTTTTCATGAAGGCTCTTTTTGCTTGTGCTATTCTGCTTTTAACATCATTCCTGCTTCGGCCATCGGTTGTAATTTTACTTCCCAAATAACAGAATTCACTTACTTCTCCTATTGCATCCGATCCTATTTTTATATTTAATCTACCAGTATTGGTATCATTTCTGCAACATTTCATCACTTTTGTCTTGCTTTGATTTATATTCAGTCCAAAAACCTCCTACAGTATTTTATTCATGCCATTCAGTAACTTCTCAATATCATCAGCCCTCTCTGCTAACAAGACAATGTCGTCAGCAAATCGTAGCATACTGATTTTATCTCCGTGAAAACTTATGCCACATGGAAATTTTTCTTTGACTTTCTTCATTGCTTCTTCTAGATACAAGTTAATATACACAGACGGAAAAAAAAAATCCCAACACCAAGAAAAAATTATTGTAGAGTAATGAAATTTGGACAATGCATTTGTCAAGTTAACATGTTTAATTGATTAAATTTTCAAGATCACAGGTTAATTTAAGCTCAAGAAAATGCATTTCAAATGTGAAATACTGTTAAATTAATAGCCGGTGTAACCTCCAGAATTTTGAATGCAAGCCTGCAAACGTGAATGCATTGTGTCATACAGGTTTCGAATGTCACTTTGTGGTATGGAGTTCCATGCTTGTTGTACTTGTGCTGTCAATACTGGGACGGTCAGTGCTGGCTGTGGATGATGCTGGAGTTGTCGTCCAATGATATCCCATACGTGTTCAATTGGAGACAGATCTGGTGATCTCGCAGGCCAAGGTAACATGTCGACACTCTGTAGAGCACGTTGCGAGACAACAGCGGTATGAGGGCGAGCGTTATCCTGTTGAAAAACTCCCCCTTGAATGCTGTTCATGAATGGCAGCACTACAGGTTGAATTACCAGACTGACGTACAAATTTGCAGTCAGTGTGTTTGGTATAACCACAAGAGTGCTCCTGCTGTCATAGGAAATTGCTCCCCAGACCATGACTCCAGGTGTAGGTCCAGTGTGTCTAGGCCGCAGACAGTTTGGTTGCAGGCGTTCCCCTGGCCTCCTTCTGACCAACACTCGGCCATCACTGGCACCAAGGCAGAACCTGCTTTCATCAGAAAACACAACAGATCTCCACTCCGTCCTCCAATGAGCTCTGGCTTGACACCACTGGAGTCGCAAACGGCGATGGCTTGTAGTCAGTGGAATGCTCGCTACAGGGCGCCTGGCTCGGAGCTGTCCTTGAAGTAACCGATTTCTAACAGTTCGTTGTGTCACTGTGGTACCAACTGCAGCTCGAATTTCTGCCGCAGACGCAGTACGATGCGCCACAGCTGTACGCCGAATACGGCGGTCTTCCCTCTCAGTAGTGCCACGTGGCCTCCCGGAACCCGGTCTTCTTGAGGCAGTACCATCCCTTGACCACTGCACCCAACAATCATGCACAGTGGATACATTCCGGCCAAGTCTTTCTGCAATATCGCGAAAAGAAAATCCACCTTCTCGTAGCCCTATTACACGACCTCGTTCAAACTCGGTGAGCTGTTGATAATGGCTTCTTCGTCTTCTTAAAGGCATTCTTGGCTAACATCAACTCACTATGTCAAATCTCAGCGGTAAATAACGTTCACAAACTTTACAGCGCGTATTTAAAGCAAACCTGATTTGCAAGCTCTGAGTAGCGCTACTAGCGCCACACTTATGCGCGAAGCGCGAAATTTGAATCGATGTCATCTTTCAGATGTATAAACACGCCTACCAAATTTCGTTTATCTAACACAAGTCTTTCTTGGTGTTGGGATTTTTTTTTCCGTCTGTGTATTAACGGGGATAGACTACAACCTTATCTCACACTGTTTTTAACTGATGCATGTCTCTCGTGATTCTCTACTTTTATTATAGCCATTTGATTCTTATATAGTTTATAGAGTATTCTTCTATCTCTACACTTTAGACCTGACTTCAATAAAATTTTGAACATCTTATCTCACTTAACATTATCAAAAGCTTTTTCTAAATCGACAAATGCCATAAAAGTATCTTTGTTTTTCTTGATCCGCCCTTCAAGTATTAATCTTAAAGACAGAATTGCTTCCCTTTTATCGCGATTTTTCCTAAACCCAAACTGATCTTCACTTACTATTTCTTCTACTACCCTTTCCATTCTTCTGTATATTATTCTGGTCAGTAATTTTGAAGCATGTGATGTTAGACTAATGATATTTTTATTAAAATCGGTTGGAATTTCTCCTGTTTCAAAACTTTTTGATATCAGCTTGAATAATCTTTCGATTCCTTCCTCTCCTAGGGATTTAAGAAGTTCTGCAGGGATCTCATCAATTCCAACTGCCTTATTTGCTTTCAAGTCATTCAGAGCTTTATTAAATTCTGTCCTCAAAACAGGATCTCCTAAGTCATCAATGTCGACATCACCTTCCTTTTCCATTACATTATTGTTCAAGTCGTCCCCAACATACAGTTTCTCAATGTATTCTTTCCATCGGTTAGCTCTATCCTCGGAGCTTAAAAGAGGTTTCCCATCGGCAGCTTTAATGTTCATACCTCTTTTCTTCATTTCTCCGAAATTCTGTTTGATCTTTCTATATGCAACATCTACTTTACCTACGACCATTTCCTTTTCTACTTCTTCACACTTTGCTTGTAGCCATTTTTCTTTTACTATTTTGAATTCCCTATTTATTTTATTTCTAAATTGCCTGTACTGCTCTCTTCCTGCTTCATCCTGAGCATTTTTGTACCTTCTCCTCTGATCCATCAGCTCCAAAATTTCTTCTGTTATCCAAGGGTTTCGGGCAGCTTGTTTCCTAAAGCCTAATGTTTCTTTGCCAGCTTTCATTATTTCGGTCTTTAATACGTTCCATTCATCCTCGGTTGGGCTCCTTTCAGAGTTACTTCTTAGACCCAATTCTGCAAATTTTTCTCTCGTGTTAGATTGTTTCAGTTTATTCACTTCCAGTATGTTCTGCTTATACTGCTTCCTTATTCGCTTAAATTTCAGCCTGCACTCCATTATTATCAAATTATGGTCAGAGTCTATGTCTGCTCCTGGGTACGCTTTACAGTCTAGAACTTGATTCCTGAATCTCTGTTTGACCATGATATAATCTAGCTGATATCTGACTGTATCCCCAGGACGTTTCCAGGTGTATATTCTTCTTGCATGGTTCTTAAACAGTGTGGTTGCCACTACTAGCTTATATCTTTCACAAAATTCTAGCAACCTGCTTCCTCGCTCATTTCTTTCTCTTAGACCAAAACTTCCTACAGTATTCCCCGCTTTTCCTTCTCCCACTATAGCATTCCAATCACCCATGATTATTAGATTTTCCTCCCCCTTCACATATCGGATTAATTCTTCAATTTCAGCGTATATTTTTTCTATTTCTTCATCATCTTCCTGTGACGTTGGCATATACACTTGTACTAATGTGGTTGGGACGGGCTTAGTTTCTAACCTCATCAAAATAATCCTGTCACTAAACTGTTCATAATAACTCACCTGTTTCCCTACTTTCTTGTTCATTACAAATCCTACACCAGTGACTCCATTGACAGCTTGTGTGCTAATTATCCTGTGTTAAAAGGAATTAAAATAATAATTTAATAATTCAAACAATCCTAAAAATTAAGTAATTTGGAGGTTTAAGCTAATTTTCTCAAAAGAACTTTAACCAGTTGTGGAAGAAATCGTAAATTAGATCACCGCCACTTTAGCAATACCTCCTATTGACTTTACCCTCTCAACCATAGATCACGCATACGATGGACTCTTAAACGTGTTGCCTCTGACACTAATCATTGTGCAGTGGTAAAGGCCTCTCCAACTACGGTTAGCACTTAGTATTAAATAGGTAGATACAAGGATATTAGCAGTACGTGAAATACTTTATTGTCACAGTGAGTTATAACCAAGACAAAGGGGTTTTGCGCCATTCGATGATATCATAAACTATTGTTGTCATACAGGAAGATTCAATCATCGAGTTCCATAGACTATACTTTCGAGCCAGATTTTAAAGAACCTGCATAAAACGTTAAAATTTTAAAATAAGTAAATAGATCGTCATGATGTTGGTTATAAACTCCATAATGGATCATTTTCACCATATCTTCATCCTTGTGTGCTAATGTACAAAGTTTTTAATCAACCAAGTGTTCGACTGTAATTTTTAGATTGATTGAGACTGGGATCAAATTTCCCTGAGGAGCACTTGCTATTCTCTGTTACAAAATCTTGAAGAGATTATTAACTGATTATGATTCACCGGTAGCAATTTCACTACGCACCTACTTACGGTTTATGCTTTAAAATCCTTAACGGTTTGGAATACATAATTAACCCCAATTCTAGATTATTTCAATCCCTGGGCTGTGCGCAACAACAAGATCAAGGCGTCGATGTAAGAATTAGCCATAGTACGCATAGATAAAAAAATTTCATCGTTCATCGAATGATAATGTCTACTCCTATTGCCATTTTTTGCAGAAAATCTGTAACACTATCATCTCGTTACTGACATATAATAATTGAGATAAATACTGTAACTCACTTTCAGCCACACAAAGTGGAACAACTCTCTGCCCTAAAGAAGATTGTTTACCGGTTTCTGTGACTAAAATAACAAATACGAAACCTTTATAATGTCGTCATGAGAGGCTGAATTATTATAATGATCGCAAAGAAAATCCATATACATATAACAAAAATAATAAAAAATTGGAGACTTCTCGAAGTAATGAAAGTTTTGTTTCAGACATTCCATCGAAATGAAAAGAAAAAAAATATGCAATTATATTTGTTTGAATTATCTTTATTTAGTTGTACTCCCAAATTCGAGAACAATTTACCACTATCGCGCTCTAACTCACCAATCATCTAACTGAAAAATATGAGAGTTCTAATAAAAGGACTTTCAAGAAGAGTTGTTTTGGATAGGATACGATGATATATTTTAAAAGAAATTCTCGACCACCGAAAGGTTAATTTTGTGGTCTATAAGGGCGACTAGAATAGTGTTACAAAGATTAATCAAAATTACCATAGATAAAAAGTAATAAGTAGGTAAAGTAGCTCATCAAAATTGAAAAATTTGTTACCTAACAATCTGTCTTCGTCATGGTTTGTTTTTTACAAATATTCCAGCTATTTCATTTTAGTTGTATCCCCATCCTATAAATTCAATAATTTGATAGTAGAACTGTGTGTTCGTATGAAATCTTTAACACAAGATCAGTCAAATCGTAATACGTACAATTGTGTTATTATCAAATGACCACATTTATTTCATTAAAAACTTTTATTTTTATCACGTGCTTAAAACATTTAGCATCCAAATTTTTGTCAGAAATAATGACAGTTGTGCAAAGAAGTGTTTTTATGGAACAATAGACTTGTGTCCACTAAGAAATAATCGGACGCATAGCAGTTTATAATGATTAATCATGTTAAGGAGTTAATAAAAAAACAAAATTATTTATTATAAAAGATAAAGATTATTATTATTTTTAGAAAATAAATTCGACAAAAGTAGGCATTCAGATACGTGACCGCGAATGCCAATGAGAAAGCATTACGTCACGCCACACGAAACGTAAAAGGTGTTGATTTTTTCGTAGAACGGAACAGGTTATTTGGTAAATTATTCGATTGCAGCAACTTTTGTAGCGTTAATAAAGTTGTTCTCAGTTATATGCTGAAAGACAAGTGTTATTCGCTATGGAGCCAGGATTTAGCAGAGCAAACAGTAGCAATTTGCCCAAAATTGGCGCCGTAACACTTGGCAGATTTTTCGCGTCAAACATCGGCTTTTTTTTTTTTTTTTTTTTTTTTTTTTTTAGAAAAGTATATTCTCAAAAACAGGTGTGGCAAATTTTAAAGCTATGGCACTGCCAATTTCCAGTCTGCTCTAAGCTTCATATCAGCCTAACAACATCACCTTTCAGTTAAGGTATCTCGAGAACCAAGAGAGATATTAAAAAAATTATTGTTTATTTTCAATTTGTTTTTTTTTTCGAGCTGCATAAGAGTATATTATCAAATTGTGGCACCACGGTGAATTATAGTGCATCCAGAGTGTTGTTTATTATATTAAACGTAACACCATATATCATAAAACCAAAACAACCTCAACTCATAACTTATTATGTTATCAATACTTGAAATCTAGTGGTTCTACAAAATTCACCAGTTTTGCTTTAGATTTAGAAATATATTGTGCATCAATATGATCCTCGCAAAAATAGATTCTTGAATCTGCAGATAAACTATGAACATCCTCCCTCATTGCAAGTTTTAACCACTTTTTCCGTATTTGTTCATTGTTTGGAACATATGTAAATAACTTGGTAGGCGTTTTTATTGTCGTACTCTTACATTGGGACACTATACAGTACTTATAAAACGAGGAATTCATTTTTAATTAAAGAAAACTCACACCTGCCGTATACATTCAAGACTGTTTTGTTTTGTTTCGGGTGGCGTGACGTCGTTAAAGACGCCATGACAGTCTTGATCGTTTTCGAGGTAAATTTATACTCGTTTTTAAACATTCAAAATACGTAATGTAAATGGTCAATATTTAAAAAAAAAAATTTTTTTGGATTAAAATAGCTAATAAGGTAAACTTTTAACCTATTTTTCAAATTCAGTCATCTATCCTACTGTGAATATCCGTTATTATTATCTGTGATCTGGAGGTCTACAGGCAAGCAGCAGCTCAGTGTTCAAACGATTGGAGACTGTATGTCGCTTCCTGGCTTGTGTCCAGCGGATATCAAGTCACACATCTTTCATCCCAAACGACTGGCTAAGTTAAGCCACTGTTAATGAATGAAGGTAGGTATGATGGTAACGGAGGCATTTTAGCCATATAGGTGGCCACCTGCCGATTTCTAAACGTCAGACTATTGGAGTGAGAGAAGTCAACGATAGCCGTGACTAGTGACATGCGGAACGAATGCAGGTTACGTGAAATAAATGAATTTCGCAAACTTAATAAATCCTTTTAAAAACAGCACGTACGTATCCTAGTTTCGCGAGTAAAAGCAAGATGTTGGATATACAGACGATATGAACATGTGGAGGGAGATTTAATTCATTAATACGCTGTACAGAAACTGTGTGGCGAGTGTGTGATGAATGCTTTAGCAATTACTAAATCTGTTGTTATAACAATAAATTAATTCTTTTTAATCATATGTCCAGCCAATCACATTAGGCAAGAAGGCGCGACGCCTGGTTCGTAAGGAGATGTATTAATTTTCGGATATGACAGTAATATGATACCTCAAGCGTCCTACTGTAACTCCGTTTGTAAGTTATTGTAATAATTTTTTAAAAAAAAACGTAGTTTGAAAAAATACTGATTGTAGTGACTAAATGATCGCATGTGTTGAGAAATCGTAATTCTTTACAGAAGCTTGCGGGTTTATTTCAGCTCGGTGCAATAATTTTTTTCTTTTTCTGTGTGCGTTACTTTTTGCTGCTACCGTTATGAGTTCTGCAATGCTTAATACAAACAAAAGAGCAATTTCAGCATCTGACAGCAGACATAATTAATATTACATGACCGTAGCTTTGTTAAAAATGTTTGTAGTGTCGTCAGTAAATTAATACTGGAGCAAATTGAAACTAATTCATTTAAGAAAAGATTTTCGTATGAAATGCTAATGGTAAAATAAATTAAAAACTAAACAATAATAATATACTAGCAGTAGACTGGGTCGAAGCTATGCGAATTAGCTGGAGATGAGAATAAATGATTTTCTCCCCAAGTGAGTGAAATAAGTTTCCTACCTGTGTGCATTCCATGTAGGCTTAAAATATTGTTCGTTGCGCTGTTGTTTATTTCAAACCATGAACGTATTATTTCGCATACAGGGCAACGATGAGACGTCTTAGAACAGTAATAACGATGCCGTTGACTTTTGTATTCACAATAGTACTATGTGAAGCCTGTACGAAAAGATTACCGTACTGACCAAAGCAAGGCCATTTACTGAATACGCATTTGTAGAATCACTCTAAATGTTAGGCTATTTGAATCAGATGTATCCGTCGTGATTGTTTCGTAATAATATCGTCACAGTTTAATGTTATTGAATCAGTCGTTAGGCAGCAGTGTTTTGATATTAGTATCAAATTGCATTAATTATAAACTAATTATCAGCAGAATTAATATTCAGCTCTGTGGTGTACAGCGTGCAAATTTTGAAACTAGTGCGGTTAGTAACTGGAGCTTGACATCAAAGGCTGCAGTCAATACTTCTCCCGAACTTTTAAACAAAAACAACAAAGAAAATATAACTTAATTGCATGCACAGCAGAGCGCTCATTACAAAACAAAATATAAGTAATAATCAAATGTGTTAATTTAATATCTGGATGTTGTGGATCATTTTCCTCAATTGCTGATAATATTAATAAATAGATTACGCCAAAGCAATTGACTTTTTGTATTTATTGGTCTCCGTACGCGTTTCATTTCTTTTGCAGAAGCATCTTCAGTGTTTTTTTTTATTTTGTGGTCTATTGCATTTCTTCTAGCTCCATTCTCAGCATCAGTGGTGAGAAGTGTCTCCATTATTCAGATTCACAAGAAAAAACACATAGTGCAGTGCAATAAAGTGCAGTGTTGTGAATCTGAATAATGAAGACACTTCTCACCAAAAATGCAAAAGCACTGATGCTGAGAATGGAGCTAAAAGAAATGCAACAGACCACAAAATAAAAAAACAGCTGAAGATGCTTCTGCAAAAGAAGTGAAACGCGTACGGGATACCAATAAATACAAAAAAGTCAGTTGGCGTAATCTATTTATTAATGTTTTAATTTACCTTAATAATTCGGTTAAGTTGAAGGTTTAGCAAAAAGAAAGAAAGAAATACTTTC
>JARYHS010001745.1:0-15040 GCA_031002005.1 Vandiemenella viatica | reverse complement strand
TATCTTATTCTACACTCAAAGAGCTGATAGATGTTACACAGAACTTTAGCTTTATGTACATATTATTATTTTTCCCTTACAGTTTGCACCACTGCCTGTAATGGCAGCTGCTGCAGGGCGTGGGTCCGCTGCCTCTGGAGTGGGGATTAATGATCTGTCTGATGAGGTACTAGTCAGTATTTTATCTTATTCTACACTCAAAGAGCTGATAGATGTTACACAGAACTTTAGGTTTATGTACATATTATTATTTTCCCTTACAGTTTGCACCGCTGCCTGTAATGGAAGCTGCTGCAGGGCGTGGGTCCGCTGCCTCTGGAGTGGGGATTAATGATCTGTCTGATGAGGTACTAGTCAGTATTTTATCTTATTCTACACTCAAAGAGCTGATAGATGTTACACAGAACTTTAGCTTTATGTACATATTATTATTTTTCCCTTACAGTTTGCACCACTGCCTGTAATGGCAGCTGCTGCAGGGCGTGGGTCCGCTGCCTCTGGAGTGGGGATTAATGATCTGTCTGATGAGGTACTAGTCAGTATTTTATCTTATTCTACACTCAAAGAGCTGATAGATGTTACACAGAACTTTAGCTTTATGTACATATTATTATTTTTCCCTTACAGTTTGCACCACTGCCTGTAATGGCAGCTGCTGCAGGGCGTGGGTCCGCTGCCTCTGGAGTGGGGATTAATGATCTGTCTGATGAGGTACTAGTCAGTATTTTATCTTATTCTACACTCAAAGAGCTGATAGATGTTACACAGAACTTTAGCTTTATGTACATATTATTATTTTTCCCTTACAGTTTGCACCACTGCCTGTAATGGCAGCTGCTGCAGGGCGTGGGTCCGCTGCCTCTGGAGTGGGGATTAATTATCTGTCTGATGAGGTACTAGTCAGTATTTTATCTTATTCTACACTCAAAGAGCTGATAGATGTTACACAGAACTTTAGCTTTATGTACATATTATTATTTTCCCTTACAGTTTGCACCACTGCCTGTAATGGAAGCTGCTGCAGGGTGTGAGTCCCCTGCCTCTGGAGTGGGGATTAATGACCTGCCTGACGAGGTGCTCGTCAGAGTTTTTTCGTATTCCACACTCGGAGAGCTGATAGACGTTATGCAGAATGTTTGCAGTCGCTGGAAAAGTCTGTCCCATGATCCTGAACTGTGGCGTGACAAGAAATACTGTATCGAGTGAGGAACATTTTGTCGTTTATTAATTTAAATAGTAGTGATATTTCATAGTTATTACTGCTAGATCTGGGCACTTCCACCAACTTAACCTTATCAATTTTCTTAATTTTTGATACAGATTGAACTGAGTAGCAAACAACCATATAATGTGATATACCTATAACTGCATTGAATTTGTGCACTATGTTGGTATCCTACCATGCAGTGACAAATGCATTGTTTTGAGTCTTTTGTGGTTGTTAATACTGAGCTTTAAGGTGTGCGCGTTTGTGACTTATGATGAATTGGTTGAATATCTGTATTTAATATTGAGTGTAGAGTTGGTAGATTTTTATTATTGATTCTGTTTTAGGTAAAGATACGAGAATTCTATTTATTGCATTGGTTTTCCCCAGAAATGTGTAGCATTATATTTTGAAGCTAGATGTGCGTAGCAAATTCCAAGTGCCACTCACTCTGTTAGCAAATGTTTGTTGAAATATCATTGGCCAGCAAATAGGCTCCATCCATGAGGCCCACCTAACTGCTGGGTGAGGGACAAACTATGTCGTCTTAATTCTGTTTGTTTTATTTTATTTGACTCTCCTATCTGAAGGTCCTGCTATTAAATTACACCCAAAAAGACACAGGTAAGAAATATTCACTAAACACTTTTCCAGAGGGGGATTGCACATAAAATTTTTCTTTAATTTAATTGAAATGGAGCACAGGCTCCGGTGGCAATTTCCCTACACACCCAACTTCCCCCTATCCTACACTCACCTACATTTGCCCTCTACAAATTTTAACTTTAAATTCTTTTAACATTTTCGGTAGGTTATTCATCATTCCCCTTGGTAACTCATTCCAATTCCTGACACCCTTCCCTAAAAAAGAGAATCTTCCCACACCCTTGTGCCTGAAATCGAGTGCCAGCTTGTGGTCATGGTCATCTTTTCCCTTCCATGCACTACTTTTCATACCTATTGCAATATCTTTCCATGCTTCATCACCAGTATATGCCCTGTACACTCCCATGGCCCTCTTCACCCTCCTCCTGTCTTGCAATGAATCCCATTCCAGCTCCTTTAACATATCCGCCACTGATTGCATTCTGCGATAATTTCCAGAAACAAATCTAGCAGCCATTTTTTGCACCTTCTCCAACTCCTGTATTTGATACGTAAAATGAGGGTCCTATACTACACTACCATATTCGAGCAATGGTCTGACCAAAGTTTTGTAACCAAATTCCTTTACTTGTCTCCTGCATCCCCTCATCACTCTCTCCAACAAGTGCAAGTTTCTTACTGTTATACTAAAATTGTTCTGTGGTTCATGAAAATTTATTTTTATTCTTTCTCCCAGCTCTTCTTGTTCCGATGATGAGGCAGTACGTATGCTGCAGCAGATGCCACAATTGCGCACTCTGGTTGTGAATCGAGTTGTGAAAGCGTCGGTGATGGAAGCTGTGTCTGACCACTGTACTCACCTCACCACTTTGGTGCTTCATCGTCGTCAGGAGATGAGTATATCCGTAAGTCGATGCACTGTGATGGAAATACCTCGAAACTTTTATGTGTAATGTGGAAGCCCAAGGAACGGAGATGGAGAAGTATGTATTGAAAAGAGGAGAGTACTGGACCGAGGTGGTGGGAAGAAAGAAGAAAATACAGACGCCTGTGCACAAAGCAGAACCAGACAGTAGCTGGAAACTGCTCGCAATAAAGAATGATTAATTGTTTGTTCCCATTTAATCTTCTTCTATCAGTTGAATGGTCTTGTCTGCAAGCCAGTTAGTTTCCTGAATTTCCCTTCCCTACCCCTCTTTAGCAATGACCAAATGTTTGCTTTAGAAAGTCCTATTGCTGTTTAATACTCTTCTCCACTAATTTCCAGCCCTGGAGCTAAACATGGACACAAGTGTCAATATTAGTGGATTTTCCCTTCCATAACTTTGTAAATTCTTGTTTTATTCTTAGTTCGAGACATAGCAGTTAATGATTAGTTCCTAGAAATACCTTGTTGACTACATCTTGAGTCAACTTAAGAACAGTCTGTGTAGTTGCAGTTTGAAATTTCTAGAGAGATTGTAGGAGCTCAGTAGTATCGTTGAATAAGAGTAGCAGAAAAAAGATGATCTGTGAATGTGAGAGTCAGAGAGTATCTAGAGAAAACAAGAAAACGGATTGTATTAGTTGTTAGCGAGTTTGCACCGTGAAATAAATTCTTTCTGCTATATAACAGCTTCTACTTAATATCTGAGGTGAGTATTATTGTTCCTCTATAAGTTGGTGACTTCAGGTGGCTAAACAAGAATTTCAGTTCATGCTAGGTAATGGTATCATAGGACCATCAAAATCACAGTGGGCAAGTCCATTGCATATGGCAAGCAAAAAGGGTGGTTCTTTCCGACCTTGTGGTGACTATAGACAATTAAATGAGAGGACCATTCCAGACAGTTATCCCATTCCAAGAGCAGAAGATTTCCAGCAAATTTAAAAGGGGCAGAAATTTTTTTCAAAAATTGACCTGTTTAAAGCTTATTACCAAGTTCCCATTGCTGAAGAAGACAAACACAAGACTGCAATAATCACTCCTTTTGGACTTTATGAATTTAATGTCATGAGCTTTGGATTGAGGAATGCTCCGTCCACGTTCCAGAGATTTATCACGGAAGTCTTCCAAGGGTTGGACTTTACATTTGCATACCTGGACGACTTCTTAGTGGCATCTACATCGTTAGAAGAACACAAAACCCATCTTAAATTGGTTTTGGATAGAATAAATGAGTATGGTCTCCGTATAAACAGCACAAAATCAGTAATGGGTGTGGAGAAAATAGAATTTTTAGGCTACCTGATCACAGCAGAGGGTACAAGTCCTCTGCCTGAAAAGGTACAAGCAATCCTGAATTACAAGCTGCCAGAAACAATACATGAACTCCGAACCTTTCTCAGGATGCTGCCCAAACACAAGCAGTGCTTCATGATTATTTGAAAGGTGCCAAAAAGAAAGATAGAAGAAAAATTTCATGGAGTGAGGAAGGAAAGCAGAAGTTTCAAAAATGTAAAGAAGATTTGGCATCTGCAACACTTCTAACTATTCCTGATCCGGATTTTCCATTAGCCTTGTTCACAGATGCTTCAAAAATCGCCATTGCATCAGTACTGCAACAGTATGAAAAAGATGGATGGAAACCCATCGCATTCTATTCAAAGAAACTCAATGATAGTCAAAAAGCTTACACCACATATGATAGAGAACTCTTAGGTATTTATCTGCCAGTAAAGCAATTCAAACACTTTCTCGAAGGACGAGACTCTACAATATTCACAGGTCATAAGCCATTAATATATGCATTTCTTCAGAGCAACGATAAATCATCAACAAGACAAATGCGACATCTTTTATATATATCTCAATTTACTACCAATATTCAGCATGTCACAGGAAAAAGCAACGTTGTAGCTGACACATTATCCAGGATGGAAGAGATTTCTGTGGTTGATTATGATAGAATTGCAGAACAACAGTCACAGGATAAAGAACTCAAAACATTGATTGAAGAAAACAAGGCATTGACATTCAGGAAGTGCATATTTTCATCAGGGAAGGAATTGTGGTGTGACATTGCAACACACAATGTACGACCTTATATTCCTAAGTCTTTCCGTTTCCAAATGTTCCAACAAATCCACAACTTATCCCACCCTGGTGTGAAATCATCAGTAAAACAGATGACAGCTATGTTCATTTGGCCGAACATAAAATCTAATGTTCGTAAATGGGCACAAGCGTGTATCCAGTGCCAAAGAAACAAAATAACAAGACATACACAAAGTCCATTAACCTCATTTCAAGAGCCGGATGAAAGATTTAGCATTGTACATATTGATTGATATTATTGGACCATTACCACCATCAGATGGAAACATGTATTGGCTCACATGTATCGACTGTTATACTTCCTGGATGGAAGTCGTTCCTATTGAAAATATCACAGCTGACTCTGTTGCAAAATCATTTTATTCTCATTGGGTTGCACGATTTGGAACTCCAGCTGTGGTCATCACGGATCGAAGATCTCAATTCGAGTCAGAGATGTTCAAGAAGTTAGCTGCATTGTGTGGTGTTAAACTGAAGCATACCACAGCCTATCACCCACAGTGCAACGGAAAAATCGAACGTCTTCACAGAACCTTAAAAACTGCTATCAGGACACATAATTCTCAGAAATGGACAGATATTTTGCCTACTGTACTTCTGGGTTTGCGTGCTGCAATAAGAGAGAATTGTGACCATTCTGTAGCTCAGATGGTGTATGGGAAGACGATTAGACTCCCTGGAGAGTTTTTTGAAATGCCATCAACAACAAATAACCCAGATACATTTGTGTCCAAATTACAAAAGCAAATGGAAACATTAAAGCCAATTCCGACACAGCATAAAAGCAACAGGAGTGTATTTGTCCATAAAACATCTAAAGGCATGCACTCATGTTTTTTTGCGGAATGACAGAGTCAAATTCTTTCAGCTATATAAGAGCTTCTACTTAATATCTGAGGTGAGTATTATTGTTCCTCTATAAGATCTAGGAACAGCATCTCCATAGTCAGTGATAACAAGCTTATTTTCTGGGCTGAACCGCATTATTTGTCTACCATGCTCGTTACTTTCACTCACACCATTAGTACTCATATTGGTGAATTACCTTTTCTGACTCTGGAATTGTAATTTCTTTGCTTGTTTCTACTTATTGCTAAAAATATATGCTGAAATGTGATTAAATATCTGCTAGCTGATTATGTGTTAATAATAACTACTTGAGAGATTTTAAGGACAGTATGTTTGTTTTTTGATCACTATACATCTCTTCCTGCAGTTGCTGGAGATGTTGGTGCAGAAATGTGCAAACATCCAGTCAATAACAGTTCCGGACCAGTTTCTTTGGACTGAATACATGTCGCAAACTTTGGCCCAGCTGAATCATTTACAGTCACTGACTGTATTAGGAGAATACACATCTCGACTTGTTCATCTGCGACCACTTGCTGAACGATGCCTTCAACTTTCAAAACTGAAATTCAACATGAATATTTGTATTTCATATGAAGATATGGAGTATTTCTTAAACATAAAGTACAAGGCTCTTACCCACATTACGTTACCCTGGAGCTACATAACAGAAGGTAAGTTCCATCACTCACTCGTTAAATTGCAACTGTAGTCCTTTAACTAGGCATTACAGTGACTCAGGGATTCTTAGATTTACAATTTGATGCTGCTCAAGAATTCTCTCCTTCTGCATTTTAAGTTTGCTGATGAGTTAGGAAGGCCTGCTGAAGTAAGTGCTTATTTACTTCTATAAGTAAGAAAAGGGAAAGGATCCACAATTTAGCTCAGATCCAAATAGGACAGTGTAGATGCATAAAAATTGTGGAGAATAGAACTGTAATATTCAGGAATTCTGCAGAAAGGATTATATAAAATATGAGCTGTTTCTATATTTTATTTGCAGTTAACAATGGTTTTTCATTTACCTTGATTTATATGGTTCCTTTTGTGTTTTCTAATTTAATAATTTTATTCAAGTTCAATATAAATTGAGTTTTGTAAAACTTGATTATGAAACTTTGAATAATAACTATACAAACAAGTAATTTCCAAATGTGAATTATAGTATAATGTGAACACTGGCACAAGTGAAACTCTACTAAACTCAATTTTCTGATGAATTTGTGATCAGTAGTGGAGTTAGGAATTGAGTATGAGTTTAGTATCTTATACATTGTCATCATCTCTTCCAATTGTTTAGGTCTTGAAGTCGTTCCATGTCACCAATGTTTCTCTGGCCTGCCAACACTTTACCTTACTTACGACACTTATTTTCCAGTAATGTTTGAATTTCTTTCTTCTCTATCTAAACAGTTCCACTCATTTCTTTTTGAATCATTCTTGATTTTTGTAATAGTATTTCTATCTGAATTTTATTTAAACTGTTTATCTTTGGCACCTTTATTCATCTCCAAAATTTTGTTTTAGACACACTATGGTTTTAACATTTCTTTGTGGCGAAAGGTGACCATGGCCATGGCCATAGTGGTCATTTTCTTGGAAATAAATATGAACACAATGAAGTAGAATATGATATGCAAATACTGATAACTAACAACCACAGAAAAAAAAAAATAAGCTTACAATATAGCAACATTTGTAAACACAAGAAGTATTAAATGACTGAAAAATTAAATTAATGAATATGTCCACCTCATAAAGATGACTTTATTCAGAACATACACACACACACACAAAAACAATCCCACAATTAGACACACTGCCATTTGCCATTACACAGGTATAACTTAAAAACAAATCAACAAAACAAAAAATAGGTTTATAATGAACTTTTTTAAAAGTAGTAGGCATCTCTGAATATACCACCATAAACAATAATAAATATGTGTTTACATGTTACACAAACATACCAGGTGGGAAATAATAGATGCCTAAAATAAGTAAACAAAAGACTGAAATGGGACATTTCCTGTCTGAAATGTAATAAGGAAATAAAGGCTGTTAGTAAACGAAATAGTTATAACTAATATTTAATGACAGAGTATTGGTGGGAAAATTAAGAGAGGTACTTGGAAGGGTAAGGTTGACCATGACCACAAGCTGGCACTTGATTTCAGGCACAAGGTTGTGGGAAAATTTTCTTTTGTAGGAAAGGGTGGGAGGGATTGGAATAAGTTGGCAGGGGAGGTGATGAATAATTTACTGAATACACTGAAAGCATTCAAAGGAAAAAAAGGTTTTGAGGACAAAAGTGGGTTGGAAGAGGAAGGGAGATGGTTGGGTGTGTAGGGAGATCGCCATCAGAACATACGCTCCATCGCAATTTATCAATTATTATTATTATTATTACTTATACAAACATATAGCAATATCAAAATGTGTCTATGACCTGTCCTTGGTGAGGATGTGGAGGCTCTGCCTGTGGAGGCTCTATCTGTAGAGGCACTGTCTGTGGAGGCTCTGCCTGTGCAGGCTGAGTTTGTCGAGGCAGAAAGTAGAGATGATGGGTGGAGGAAGTTAAGAAGGATGGTTGGGTGTTAGTAATAGGAGGTAGGAGAAATATGGTTAATAGGATGAAGAAACCAGATACTTTATAAATTTTACGGAGAAACAGGTTTGACCAGGAGGAGAAGAGCCTCATTTAGATGTAGGAGTAACTAAGACTCAGCAGGCCTTTAGGAATAGGGTTGTGCAAGGAAAGAATAGGAAGGAAAGGGTTCTGCTGCTAGGTAGTAGCCATGGGAGAGGTGTAGGCCTTCTTCTGCAGTATCAGTTAGGCACAGGATACCAGGACACAAGTTTTTTTCAAACCTAGTGCAACATTATGTCAGGTAATAGAGGATATAAGTTAACTTTGTGGCAGTTTAACTAAGGATGATAGAGTAATGATAGTGGGAGGTGCGGAGAATAGTATTGATAGAAACGTGAGTTATAGTATATAGGAAGGTGGTGAATGAGACACAGCATACCAGGGTGGAGCTCATGTGGTTCCTACGTCGCCATGACCAGCTACAACTGAACCACCCTGGGAGGCGGGTAAATGTGGAAATGGAAATGCTACTTGGGAAAGGCATTAGTTCTGTCTTGGTGATTGTGCCTGTGAACACCATCGGTAGGTGGGGTTTCACTAGGCATATGGCCTGCACCTAATTAGAAGTGGCAAGGGGTTACTTTCTGAGTTGTTAGTTAAAGCAGTGAGGGAGCCCGCTGCCAGTGATGATGGGGTCAGGACTGTGCCTTTTTTTAGATTAGGGGCTGCTGGAGGAGGCACGGAAATAGATGATCAAAGTGATACTGATTGTAGATACATGATGGCAAAAATCACAAACGCTAAAGAAATAGATGAAGTCACTGAAATAATATTTGATTGGGGTAGAGCTAGGAAGGAGGAGGTTAGTGCTGAAAATATCACAAAGCCAGTAATAAGGGTGTTACTGGTGAATGTTAGAAGTATAATGAACAAAGTAATAGAATCTGCAAACTTAATATAGATACACAAACCACAAGTAATTATAGGGATAGAGTCTTGGTTAATACAAGTACTAGAGAATGAAGTTTTTCCTAATGTGTGCAGAATATACCACAGAGATAGAGTAGGAATTGGTGGAGGAGTTTTCATACAACTTAGCAAAAATAACTACAGTTCACTGGTGTTCATAGTTCATGACCAGTGAGTTACTTGACATAGATTTCTGGGTAGTAAAAAAGAAAAAATCAGGGTGTCGGTTGCTTACCACAATAGAATAATGACTGATGAAGTTGACACTCTTGGGGAGAAATTAAATTCGTACCCATAGTTCAAAAGTGAGAATAGGATGGTCATTAGTGGCGGGGATTAAAATTTATCAGTTGTAAACTGGGTATGAAACAAGATTAATAACACAAGGGAACAGAGATTTGTGAATGAATACCTTAATAATACAAGGAGATTTTTTACAAGTGTTATAGCAGAACAATAGGTGAAAAAACTTGTCAGATATCTTCGTAATAAAGCCTGATGATAACATTGTGGGGTGTCAAGTAACCAAAGGAATAAGTAATCGTGAAGCAGTTCTGATGGATATTAGAGGATTCAGTGAACCAGCAGCCAAAATTGAAGAGGGAAATAGGTACAATTATAAAAAGGAACGGATTTTGAACTTGGAGAGATATTTCAGGGAAAAATTTCAGCAAATCAAAGGGTGGCACAAGTTGTAGCTCCAACTGTGTTATGTATTAGCCTTTGTATGATTGATTGTGTTAAAAGTTCTTTTGGCTGCCACATATTACGGCATATCTAGACAAATATGCGACTGGGTTGCAGACTTCCTGAAGGGCAGAACACAGTGTGTAGTTCTCGACGGTGAGCGTTCATCACTTACTGAAGTGGGGTCTGGAGTTCCCCAGGGAAGCGTGTTAGGGCCACTGTTGTTTCTCATATACATCAATGATCTATGCGACATAATAGGGGGGATGAAAAGATTATTTGCCGATGATGCTATAATTTATCGCGAAATCAAAACCCAGGACGACTGCGCTTTGTTACAAGACGATATTATGAAAATAATTGCGTGGTGTAAAGATTGTCAGTTGGAGTTAAACACTAAAAAGTGCCAAGTCATGCGTGTAAGTAAAAAGGTGACACCATTTAACTATGAATATACGATTAATGACACTGTCCTTAGAACGGTAGATTCTGCTAAATACCTAGGGGTAACAATTCGTAATAATTTGTCGTGGAATGAGCATATTGTGAATGTAATGGGAAAAGCAAATCGTATGCTCCGATTTCTAGGTCGTAATTTAAATCAATGCACCCAGGAAGTTAAATTGATTGTATACAGGTCACTAGTACGTCCTCACTTAGAGTATTGTTGTTCTGTATGGGGTCCCCATCAAAAGGGGTTAATTGAGGCATTAGAGATGGTCCAAAGAAGAGCCACCCGATTCGTGACAGGTATATATAGTTGGAGGGAAAGCGTAAGTGCGATGTTGAAGGAGTTAGGTTGGCAAGACCTGGAGCACCGAAGGCGTTGCTCTCGACGGAAGCTAATTGAAAAATTCACGACAGATGTATTTCGGAATGACAGTCAGCAAATATTGCTACCAGCAACATTCATATCTCGAAATGACCGTGAAAACAAGATAAGAGAAATCAGGGCCAGAACCGATTCATTTCTGTACTCATTTTTCCCACGAGCGATTAGGGAATGGAATAGAAAGGATTTACCAGGCGAGTAAACTTAAAATCCGACAGGAGTAGCTTTCGATAAAGCACTCCAGCCATCCTGATCTGGGTTTTCCATGGTTTTCCCGGATCACTCCAGGCGAATGCGGGGATGGTTCCTCACAATAGCCCATGGGCGCCTCCTGCCATATCCCTTATAACCCATCCAAAACATAACCCTTTTCGATAGGTGCAATGCACCCTCCGCCACACACTTTTAGTGAATCGCGGAGTAACAACAACAATAATAATAATAATAATATCTTGATTAATATCCAAGTTAGGTAAGGTTAGGTTTACATCATAATGAAAGTCACTGCTATTGTTTCAAATTCAAAGTTCAGTATATTCTTGAAAAAATTAGTACAATTCCAAAAAATCGATGGCTATTGGAAAACTTCACCAAGTTCTTAGACTGAAAGTATTGAATAGCAACTGAACCAGGCCAAACCCCACTGTAAAAATTTGAGTCTCATTGAAGATACAACAGTTCCACCTCACACATGTTCACCTACACCACTTCCTGTTTCAAGCACAAAGCTCTACTCAGACCTGCCACCTCACCACCCCAAGTGTCACCAGGCAAAAGATGCAGTTTGCGTGCATTGATTGTATTTATACAACCAGAGAGCATGGCACAATCAAACTCCAAATTGGCGTGAAAACTATGTATTCATGCAAAATAGTTCTTCCTAACTTTAATCTCGCAAGTACTGTCTTTGTGGAACTTTACCAGTATCTAGAGTTTGAGGTAATCAAATTTTGATCCTTATGAAATTTTCTGTATCTATAACCATTTCGCCGTAGAAAAATCATTTCCTGTTATTCCTAAATTTGTTTATAACTTTTACAATTTTAAAGTTACAGGGTTCAAACAACATTTTTTCAGCTTCTATCGTTTGAAACCAATCATGATCTGTTTATTCTTTTGTAGGAAAAATGATTTGTGACAAGATAGTGTGTGTTTGACCCCTCTAATAATTTTCTAACGACTTTGAGACATATTTTAAACGATTCTATGTGTTCTCAAATATCTACAGTGCTCTATTCAAGTCTCTACCTGCTTTCTCTGATTTATAATTAATTTTTTAAATAAACGTCCTACTGGGTGATGCAATCCAGACATCAGACATACGGGGGTGAGTCAAATGAAAACCTTAAATTTGTTACAAAAAATCGAAATTTCGCGCCGTTATCTTGTAAGTTGGTAAGCATGCTACAAGCAGCGTGCAGAATAGCCTGTAGGTGGCAGCATAGTGCAGATGCACAAATACCATCGCAGTATCAGTATAAAGATGGCTGCCCCACTTGAGACTTGCACCAGGGAAGAACAGCGTTCTGTTATTCGGTTTTTGAGTAGTGAAGGTGTGAAACCTATTGAAATTCATCGAAGAATGAAGGTTCAGTACGGTGATGCATGTTTCTCACAGCAGCAAGTCTACGAATGGAGTAGGAAGTTCGCAAATGGTGTGACTTCAGTGGAAGATGCTCCTCATCCAGGTAAGACACAATGAGTTGTGACTCCACAGAACATTGCAGCAGTTGAAGCCATAGTGATGGAAAACCGCCGAGTGACACTGAATGACATTGCAGCATGTTTAAAGATTATTCATGGTTCAGCACACCACATTGTGCATGATGTTCTCCAGTTTCACAAAGTGTCTGCAAGATGGGTGTCACGGCAGCTGAGTCCTGAAATGAGAGAGGGAACGACGTGTTGATGCTTGTGAACGAGAAGGTGGTGGCTTCCTTGCAAGAATCGTTACTGGGGACGAAACCTGGGTTCACTTCCACCAACCGGAAACGAAGAGAGCGAGCAAGGAATGGCGCCAGTCCTCATCACCAAAACCAAAGAAGTTTCGAACAGAACCATCAGCAGGTAAGGTTATGCTGACTCTCTTTTGGACGAAAAAGGCGTCATTTTGGAGCATTGCATGCCTAGAGGGACCACTGTCACCAGTGCATCATACACAGATCTCCTAAAAAATCATCTTCGGCCTGCAATCAAATCAAAGCGACGTGGATTGCTGTCATCAGGTGTCCTTTTGCAACATGACAATGCAAGGCCCCACACTGCACGTACAACAGTTGCAACAATCGCAGACCTGCATTTTGAGTGTCTTCCTCATCCACCATACCCACCAGACCTTGCTCCAAGTGATTTCCATATGTTTGGACCACAAAAAAAGCAATGGGAGGAAAGAAGTTCCGTTCTGATGAAGAGGTACGCCACGCGGTGCATGAGTGGTTGATCGGACTACCAAAATAATTTTTTTCTAAAGGAATTTATGCACTTTATATGCGCTGAAGGACTTGCATTGAGCGTGGGGGAGATAATGTTGAAAATTGATACAGCTTTGTACCACTTCTGCACAGTAAATAATATTTAAAAAAATATTTATGGTTTTCATTTGAATCACCCACGTATTAAAAATATCGCTACTTTGTTTCATTCTAATCACAACACTGCATATTTCATTAAAAAAAACTTTATGAACCTTGATTCTAATAAACTATTGTATATTCTGAAAGTGTTTTCTCCACATGAATTTATGCGAGTTGCTCAAATTATTAATTTTCCTATCAGCACATTTCTGGCTTTACCATAATGTTTTGTTTTTTTTTTTTAAGAAGAAAAAAGAAACAATGTTTAAAATGTACTGAACTTTTCAATATGTTGTATGTTGTTCCAGCAAACATTATGTTTATCTCACTCTGTAAGCACTCGATTTCAGACACAAGGGCGTGGGAAGATTCTCTCTTGAAGTTCGTGGGGTCAGGGATTGGAATAAGTTACCAAGAAGAATGATGAATAATAAATACATTGGAAGAATCTAAAGTTGAAATTTGTAGAGGATGAAAGTAGTTGGGTACAGATGGAGAGAAATTGTCAGAGTGTGCACTCCATCACAATTAAATTAAATAATCTAATGAATCAATATGTGAATGCCAACAACAAAGATGGATTTAAAAAACCACCAAAAAACTCATTATTAGTAAAGCACCTAAGGGAAAAGACTAAATATCAACATTTTAATTAAGATATAAGTTGTAACGGATATTTATATTTGAAGCAAATAGCTCAGTATAGGGAAAAATCTCACTTATGGTTTGTGTTGGTCTGTAGGTGTGTGCTGCCTCTGCTGAAAGACTGTACTTCACTGAGTTACTTGCAACTCGATGACTGCACTGTGCTTGGTGATGATGCTGCGGACGCCTTCACTGCTCTGGGCTGCCTGACAAACCTCCACACTCTGGTCATAACTGGCCTTCAGACGTATGCAGGAGCACTCAACGTTGCTTTTGAGTAAGTACTATAAGGTTCTAGAAATGCTAAAAACTTGAGTTTGAAAAACACTACCTGGAACAAACTAAACCGTGGGGTTACCGTTTGGCTTGTCTGGGTAGATCAGTTTATCTATTATTGTGTGTTTGCATTTTTCTATACCATCTTGGCACCATGTATGGTAAGAAATTATTTATTTCTTTATCCTTATTTAAAGCAATGTAATTAAAATGCTTATTAGCTAGCCAAAATACGTAAGTTATGATAGGGAAAATAAGCCATAACTCACCACAGAAGGCAGGTGGGCCACACAAAAACAACACAAACACACTTTACAATATTTAATCATGTTGGACATGAGACATATGGTTAGGGGAAAGATGTATACACATCCAGATCCACCACATGAATGATCCAAAGATGAAACAAGAGGGAAGAGTGGGGATTCCACTGGTAATGGGGGAGAAAATAGACAAATGACAATTGTAGTACAGAATAATCTCCGTTTCGATCATTCGAGGTAAGATTAATAAGGGAAGACAGGTGAGTTGGTAAATTAGGAGAGTGAATAATAGGAAAAGATTCTTCTGTGGCAGTATTAGAATTGGTGTTGACGGCTGAATCCATGTCTGTAGCAGAAGTAACTCTTTATCACTTATAAACATTCAGAAATTTTCTTGCATTCTTTTTCAACCGCCTCCATAATATTCCCCAGAATAAACACACTCATGTACAGTGACATTAGGGCTTTCATTTACTGTCAGTTTGTCTTTGTGGATATTAAAAAAT
>JARYHS010001744.1:0-10016 GCA_031002005.1 Vandiemenella viatica | reverse complement strand
CCAGCAGCAATCATTACCGTGGCGCCACAATCTGATGATGAATTCTTACGGAACTTGATGAGAATACTGGTATTATATATTTTTTTAATATTTCGCTTAGTTCTGGGGATACAATGTCTCAAAAGTGAGGTGGTCAGATCGAAATGCGGCCAGGATCAAAAGAAAATAGAACCAAGCCAGATATCAAACAAATTTTACTTTCAATTAGTTTCTTTAAGTTACATAAGAATTCATCAGAGTGTGGCACCACGGTAATGATAGAACTTCCCAGTGCAGTTACCTCGCTGCCATGCATCAAACGTCACAGTCTTAAATGGGAGCAGTTGGCATCGCGATTCACCTTGTGTCACTAACATGATGCTCAAAAAATTACTAATAACAAATAAATAATTTGTTCCTTACACTATAAAACAACTTTCTGCTACAGGCTGCATATCAACCTAATTACAATTTGCAAACGCAACTAAACAGTTGAAACTTATCGCGAATTACATTTCGGATAAGAACAAAATGGACTTCATTACGATTCCTAATTCGCATCAGGGGCGTAGCTATTGGAGGGCTAGGCGGTGCCGTGCCGGGGCCCTCAAGCTCAGGAGGCCCCCAAGCACAAAAAAAAGATCGCCCATCTCGCCTGAGGGCCCAGAATATTTTTTTTTTTTTTTTTTTTTTTTTTTACACCGGGATGCTTGTTAACCTAGCTACGCCACTGGTTCACGTAGCACAAATTGTAATAATAAATTTCATCACACACTTTCAAAATATAAATTACAACTGGAGTAAAGTACGTAGAATAAAGTATTTGCCGCAAGGCGATGTAAACTTGAACTACTCGTTGTTGTTGTTGTTGTTTTTAGGGCTTAGGGGCGCGTCGACGACGGGGTCATTAGCGCCCTTTGAACTACTCGTGAAGAATAGTAAGATATAATGGTTGTCTGCATCAACAAACATTTGATAACACCATCGTTCTATTGAGAGCTGTGAATAAACTTTTTTACAGGCATTTTAAATTTATAATGACAGCTCGCATACTTGCAGACACCACATTACAAACACTTCAAGAACAATAATTACGATGTGACTTACGTATGGAATGTTATTTCAGGTTGTTTCTTAGTATTTATTCTTTTTGTGCAACCATAGGCAGAAATAGATTACATTATAAAACACGCTGAAATTTCTGAACATGAAATGTTCACAGCAGGGAAGGTAATAAAAACAGGCCAATGTTTGGAAGCTGTTAATATGTCCGCCGCGCATGCGCAGACGGATCCAGAGTATACAGGCGACTTCGCAGTTTTAGCGACACCTTGACTCCTATGTTTTCCTACCTCCATGGTTGAAGTCATGGAGGAAGGAAATATATGGAGGAGAAGTGACGTTAAATCGGTGAAGCAGGCACTAAACTCTCCCGCATGGCGGCAGCAGCGGTATTGCGCTTCCAAACAATTGCGATGTTCCCAGTATATCCCGAAAACTAAGCAAGATATCGAAAAATTTTATTCTTTATTTTCGATTTGTCTCGTCGTGTTACATAAGAATCGATCATTAAATTTGACTTTTGCGAAAGTTTTCTTCTCCATTTCAACTCAAAGACACCTCACTTTTGATACGGTATATCTCTAGAACTAGGTGAGATATAGAAAATTTTTATTCTTTATTTTTCATTTGCCTCGTATTTTTAAATAAGAATCCATCATCAAATTTGACTTTGACCAATTTTTTCTTCTGAATTTCAACCAAAACCATTTCACATTTGGGACAGAATATCTCGAAAACTAAGCAGGATATCAAAAAATTTTATTCTTCATTTTTTATTTTTCATATCGAGTTACATAATAATCCATCACCAGATTGCGGCGTCACCTTTATCCCAGAGTCCCCTTGAGGTTTTTGTACATATTCCCCGTGTCTGTATGGAAGCGGCCATACCCCCTCCACTCAAGCCATGCCCCCCCACTCCTCCTCTCCCTGCTTCACTTCAATGCGTGGTGAAGGTCTCTTGCGTCGTCTCCATATTTTTCCTTCCTCCATGGTCCTAGTCTCTGATATTATTGTTTTTTACTTGAAATACATCGATTATTCTGTTCTAGAAAATAAGGGTACATGAAAATTTGCACTGAGGCATTATTTTAAATTAAGTTAATGAATACCTAATTGCCTTTCAACTATACTTCAGGTAACTGTGTAATTCCACTTATCAGTTTGTATTGAATGTTGGGGAGGGCCAGAGCGAATTATAAAGTAGGATTAATATAAAGTTGTGAAAATAATTGTTTAAATAATATTGCGGAGATGTCTATTTAAAAATAAAATTTATATCTAGCAAATTAATTACACGAGGTGAAATAGGGTGATGGAGGGGGGGGGGAGTGTTCCAGTAGAACTAGGAAAAAAAAAAAAAAGAGGAAGCAGGTGAGCTAAATAAAAAAAAGTCTGAAAAGAAACTACGGGGCGGAATTCCGGAAAAACACATTTAACGTAATTAATGGACATATGATGTGGTGTTGATGTTATGTTGTGGATTGTGGCGAGCCGAATGGTTTGGAGGTTTTTTTTGTGGACGTTAGTGCGTGCGTTATGTCTTCACTCGATAAGTACGACGGGAAACGAGGAAAGAATCGGCTAGACCTGCATAGTATACTAGCTGAGTACCCTGTGATGGATAATAGAGACGGCTGCTGGTAAATAACCAATTGATTGAACAGTGAGAACTTTATAGTTACAGGCTATATGGTAACACATTACATGTGACTGCTATTTAAATTAAATTGATAAATGTGATAACTTCCATACAACAGATTTTATGTTCAGTAGAAGGAAGATCTATGGAACCAGAGACAATTGTTGCCAGCGCTGATTTAGCACATGGAGGAAGGAAAAAGATGGAGACGACGCAAGAGACCTTCACCACGCATTGAAGTGAAGCAGGGCGGAGGAGGAGTGGGGGGCATGGCCGGAGTGGAGGGGGCATGGCTGCTTCCTTACAGACACGGGGAATATGTACAAAAACCTCAAGGGGACTCTAGGATAAAGGTGACGCCGCAATCTGGTGATGGATTATTTTGTAACTCGATATGACAAATAAAAAATGAAGAATAAAATTTTTTGATATCCTGCTTAGTTTTCGAGATATTCTGTCCCAAATGTGAAATGATTTTGGTTGAAATTCAAAGAAAACATTGGTCAAAGTCAAATTTGATGATGGATTCTTATTTAAAAAGACTAGGCAAATGAAAAATAAAGAATAAAAATTTTCGATATCTCACCTAGTTCTAGAGATATACTGTATCAAAAGTGAGGTTGAAATGGAGAAGAAAAAATTTTCAAAAGTCAAATTTAATGATCGATTCTTATGTAACACGACGAGACAAATCGAAAATAAAGAATAAAATTTTTCGATATCTTGCTTAGTTTTCGGGATATACTGGGAACATCGCAATTGTTTGGAAGCGCAATATCGCCGCTGCCGCCACTGCGCATGCGCGAGCCTGCTTCACGAATTTAACGTCACTTCTCCTCCATATATTTCCTTCCTCCATGATTTAGCAGACTATTTGGAAGTTTCATTCGCAGAAAAGTTTTGGCATTTGTATCAATGACCATTTTTTCCTTGGGTATAAAGCGGACAGCGGCTTCAACAAGATATTAAAATAATGGAAGAAATATTAAATATTAATCCGAAGGTAAAGAAAAGTATTATGTGATCAGTCTTAAAACTGGTAAAAGGCATACGAAAAACTAGCGACCATTACTTCTTACAACAAGTTTACATCTTTAATTCCAGTAGTGACTGATGTACGATATTTCCGAGTGGGGGTTAAAACTTCGAAATTGTTGCCCTTTCAACCGTTATTTGCCGTCCCTGGGCAGTGAAGCTGCTTCGGCTAACTGTGATTTAACATATGGCGTCAGATGTTAATGGAATAGCAATAATTTCCATCCCTCGGATCTCTAAAAGGAAGGATAGAATATTTTAGATTGTCGATGCTCGAATTGTGAGTGGTTTTGTTGCGTGGAAGCCATGAATTTTTTCCAGTGTTAAAGAAGATTTTATCGCAGTGATTTAAGCTGGTTGTAGTTAATTAACAATTTAATTTAAAAATACTGAACCAAATAACAGAAAAGAAAATATAAGCAGAGCTTTATAGTCATGACGACGCAAATAATACCAGAACCAAAATGATGTTATTGACAATTTTGCAAGGGATCGAAGAAGTGAGAAATAGTCAAACGAATTTTTTTTTTTTTTTTTTTTTTTATAAAAGGAAAGAAACAAATAATCAGATTAGTGATTAATGAAAATTGAAGAAAGTATTGTACACAGAATTGAAGGAAAGTATCATGGTCTCGATAACACTGACGAAGAAGGAAATGAATGCAATTATGGTCAAAAGAATAAAAATAAAAGCAGGCAGAAGATTTACTGTAAAATGTGAAGCAGAAGGAAAGAGCAAACATAGAAAAGATAATGATTGTAGTTAAGAAGCCAATGATGAAGAGAAAAAAAAACATAATAAATATGAGGATTAAAATGATAAGCTACCTAAAGATATTTCTGTATTAGATGGCTATAGAGAAGAACACAGTAAAAACGAGGAATAAGCAAAAGAAAACGAAAAAATACTCCAGACTTTTCTACGAAATATATTTCAAATTATGTTGTTGATATAATAAATAACTGATATATAGATGATGGCTTGTCATACAATTCAGTCCATCACAAAGATTAACACCGGATTGCAGGCCAGTCAGTTCAAGAGTTAGAGAATGTAAAATTTCTAGTTTTGCATATTGATAATAATTTAAATTGGAGAATGCACGTCTCTGTCTTGCTGAAACGATTGGGCGCAGCCAATATTTACAATTCGTTGAGTTTCAGTAGAAGGTGATTTCTGTATGAGAAAACTAATTTATTTCGCTTAATTTCACTGCATAATGATAATTAAACCCACAGAGACAAATTTTCAAAAGCGCTAAAGCAAGCAATAAGAATAGTGTGTGGAAGTTAGCAGTAGAATTTTATGCACCTTTCACATGCATGCAAATGGAAGCATCACTACTTCACTGCACATTTGTACTTTCTTCCTCGGTGCAACCGCCATTTAGATATCTGAATCTTCCTAGCCTATGACTTTTGGCTTGTCATTGTACGACGGTGAACCAGAAACTAATGCAGCACATTTTTTTTTTTTTTTTTTTTTTCTCAGCCCCCAACAAAGGTACGAATCCGAAAGTTTATATATGAATTCTTTGAAGTTTTCTGTTTCTTCCGACAGATAGCGTACTCAGGCCCGCCGCTAGCTGTTTGAGCGCCCGCGTGCAATACCGATTATGCCGCCTCCTGTCTAACTACAGCCAGTCGTGGATCTCGGAAATTTCCGAACCGGGTCAAAAAACTGTGAGATTGCCACCCCTTTGAACATTTTTAGCCGCCCCCATTGTTGCCATCCCGAGTTGTCGCCGGCCAACCGAAGCAGCTGTTGAGCTAAAAAAAAAGGTCGCCCGCTACTTAATACATTGCAAATTTCGTCGCGGCGACAATGGAGCGGCAACTATCGCGGGTCGGCGACTGTCGATCACTCGTTTTGCCGCCCCCCTCGATGTGCCGCCCGTGTGCGGTGCACGCCTTGCACGCCCGCTTACGGCGCCCCGAGCGTACTTGTAGCAATGGTTCAATATTGGGTCCGTGAGTGATGTACGATATAAGCAGCGTGTCGTCACTGAATATCTCACTGAGGAGCAAGAAACGGTTGGAATCATTCACAAACGATTATGTGGAGTTACAGTCGACAGAAGTACGGTTAGTCGCTGGGCACAGAGGGTGAGGCCATCTGAAGGCAGTTCTGCAGAGCTCCGAGATTTGCAGCGGTCGGGAAGGCCACCCACGGCTGTAGCACCTGACAAGATGCAGCGTGCTGATGTGCTCATTCACAAGGACCGACGCATAACGACTCGGCAGTTGGCGCGGGAGCATGGAGGAAGGAAATATATGGAGACGACGCAAGAGACCTTTACCACGCATTGAAGTGAAGCAGGGCGGAGGAGGAGTGGGGGGGCATGGCCGGAGGGGGGGGGGGATATGGCCGCTTCCATACAGACACGGGGAATATGTACAAAAACCTCAAGGGGACTCTAGGATAAACGTGATGCCGCAATCTGGTGATGAATTATTATGTAACTCGATATAAAAAATAAAAAATGAAGAATAAAATTTTTTGATATCCTGCTTAGTTTTCGAGATATTCCGTCCCAAATGTGAAATGGTTTTGGTTGAAATTCGGAAGAAAACATTGGTCAAAGTCAAATTTGATGATGGATTCTAATTTAAAAAGACGAGACAAATGAAAAATAAAGAATAAACATTTTCGATATCTCACCTAGTTCTCGAGATATACTGTATCAAAAGTGAGGTGTCTTGAGTTGAAATGGAGAAGAAAAATTTCGCAAAAGTCAAATTTAATGATCGATTCTTATGTAACACGACCAGACAAATCGAAAATAAACAATAAAATTTTTCGATATCTTGCTTAGTTTTCGGGATATACTGGAATTGGGTTGATATGCGGCCTGGACCAAAAATTAATTCTGCCATAGCTACAATGAATTACATGCAGAATGGATATTTCAGTTTTTTTTACTACCACTTGTGGTTAGGTTGAAATGCGGCCTAGACCAGAATAAAAATAGTTATCTTGTTAACATACATCGTAAGCTTAATTGGAAATGGCTAGAAGTAGTTTCCATCGCGATATACGTTTTGTCACTAACTTGGTTCTCATGAAATTACTAACAGGAATAGATAAATTCTTTGTCCCTCATGGAACAACAAAACCATTCTGGTACAGACTGCATTTAGACCTAACCACAATCTCCATTAAATTGCCGCTACAGAATCAAACTATGTAGACATACCCACACACGCGTATTTGAATCGCAAACTGTGTTTGCGGTAACAACATCGTTTGCTTCATCAAGATTCCTAGATTTCATAGCATAATTTAACACATTTAATTTCATCATACAGTATAAACTGCAACGTGACGAAAGAAAGCGCAATACACTGAATCGCGATGTAAAACACACTCCTTTAAATCTCATTTTCAACACTCGTTAAAAAGTAATGCTAATCTATTATGTGGAAAGTAGCAAGGTATGCTGATTTTCTACACTACACCAACAAAAATTTGAGAACCAAGTGATCCCATTGAGAGCTATGACTAAATATTTATAGACAGTCACCAAAGTTTGCAAAACCTACCGCCCACTTGAACAACGATAATTAGAATTCAACTTACTTATGAAATGATATTCCAGGTTCTTTCCTGTCTGGCCTATTTGTGCAACCGTACGCAACATAAGATGGCATTATAAAACACCTATACACAATACAAAATGAAATAATCACAGCATCTAACACAATGTGAACATCGCATTTCTTTGGGATCGCAATATCGCCGCTGCCGCCACTGCGCATGCGCGAGAGTTTAGAGCCTGCTTCACAGATTTAACGACACTTCTCCTCCATATATTTCCTTCCTCCATGCACGTGAGCTGTCAGTCAGCAAAGGGAGTGTGGGTGTAATCGCCAGTGCTCTCGATTACGCACAAAAGCACGATGAGTTCCACGCCGTCTTACGGAGGAACACAAAACTCTCAGAAAAAAATTTCTTCTGGATGCTGCAAAGTTTTGAAGCTGAGGGGGAAGCCTTCTTGTCGCGGATTCTGACAGGTGATGAACCGTGGGTTCACCACTTTGAGCCCGAAACAGGAAAAAACTGATTTGCAGAGAGGCATCATGGGTTTAGGCAAGGATATTAATGGAATTTTAGATGGTACGCCGTATGCAAGAAATTTCAGATGAATTGGAGAAGGAGGCCAAGTTGATAGTGTTGCACTAAATCTTTCTAATTCTTTTGAACTGGATGAAAAGTTTGCTACTAAGTAGAGGAATTCTTAAAAGCCAGAAAGCAAAGAGTTGTTGTTGTTGTTGTTGTGATTTAAGGGCGGTGCAATAGGAAATACATTTTCACAAGAGGTGGAAGTAAATGTAGGAGTTCCTCCACAAGGTGGTGTATTGGGACCATTGCTGTACATTTTTCTAATGAATGATTGTGTTGATGGTTTACACTCAGAATTTAGTTTGTTTGCAGATGACATCAAACTGAATGAGACTGTGAACAGCTGCAGGGTGACCTGGATAGAATATCTTAATGGTTAGGTCAGCATGGGATGAAGATAAATGCCAAGAAGAGTCAACTTATTAGGCACACAGATAAAAAACTAAAGATTGTTTATGATTATTGGGGTGGGTCAGAATTGCTTGTTGAAGTCTTGAAGTGTAAACATCTTGGCATAACGTTTCATAATAAACTGAACTGGGCAGATTCATTATTTTACTGGAGAAGTTAGCGAGTTGGTTACAAAACTTTGGTCAGTGCATTTGTTGAATATGGTGGTGTAGTTTGGGACCCACATTTTGGTGATCAAATACAGGAGTTGGAGGGCTTGCAAAGAAGAGCAACTAAATTTCCTTATAGAAATTATCGACGGTGCAGTCAGTAACTGATATAATACAGGAGCTGGACTGGAAGTCATTGGAGCAAAGAAGGAGGGTGCAGAGAGTTCTGGGAATGTACAGGGCATATCATGGCAGTGGCGTAGCTAGGTCAACAAGGGCCCCCTTGAAAAAAATTTATTTTGGGCCCCCAGGACAGATGGGCGACCTTTTTTTGTTGCTTTGTGTTGCTGGTAGGGGCCCCCTGAGCAGTAAAGGCCCTTAGTGAAGGGATCCCTGTGTTTCAGGGGCCCCCTTAGCCGACGGTAGAGCTAAAAAAAAAGGTGGCCAGTTTGCCATGAAGGCCCGTGGAACTCTAAACTGCGCTTTGGGCCCCCCTGAGGTATGCTTGGGGGCCCCCTGAGCGTAGGGGCCGCGGTGCACTGCACCGCCTAGCACCATAGTAGCTACACCCCTGTATGTTGTTTTTTTTTTTTTTAACTGCTTTACGTCTCTTTTTAACATCGAGGTCTTTAGAGACGGGAAAGGATGAGGGGCAAGGAATGGGAAGGAATTCGGCCATGGCCTTTTTGAAGGAAGCATCCCGGCATTTGCCTGTAGTGATTTGGGGAAACCATGGAAAACTCAAATCTGGATGCCCGGACGGGGATTCGAACCGCCGTCCTCCCGAATGCGAGGCCAGAACTGTATGTTGGTGATGGGGCTTGTAGGGATATTCGTCAAAGAATTAGGAATGGAAGGGGAAATGCGACCATTACCACAAGCTGGCACTCGATTTCATACGTAAGGGAGAGGGAAAATTTTCTTTTGTAATTGGGGTAATCAGGAGTTTGTATAAATTACCAATGGTAATTTAGAAATGTTTGCAAACTAAACATTGAAGGAACTAATTAATTTGTAAAGGGCAAAGGTAGATGTATGGGGAAATCACACTCAAAAACTTTAAGTTAAAAATTATAATATTAATTATTAAGCCCTAATATGAAAGAGGTGAATATGTATGTAGGAAATAGCCAACGGAGAATATGGTCTAACCAAACTAAATTACATTAATTGAGCTTCAGGTCTCCGTGGCTGTGTGGATATTAGATTAAATACCAACTAAAAAGAACAGAAAAGCGTAATTATATTTGGATCAACTGATGAACACATGAAGTATACCCGTAATGTTTCATCTTAAATGTGCAGCGTCTTTGTTATTGACGTATTCTGTCAGCTGATACTTCGTGATCGTGTGTAATAGTAATATATTTTACAGTATAAAGACGACTAAAGGAAGTAAAATGGAGCCAATAAATGTGGTGTACATTAAACAAGAGGTATGTTGCTATCTTTTACGTGTTTTTGGAAGGTGTATAATGGAGGAAGTACTTTCAGTGCTCATAGGCTGTAATGCGTTGCTTCTCCAAATAATTACTATAAATAGTATTTATTCATACGGTTCGTGTTGGATAGTCATAAAACAGCCGATGCTATTCATGAAACAGTTATAGTGACA
>JARYHS010001740.1:0-11992 GCA_031002005.1 Vandiemenella viatica | reverse complement strand
CCAAAGACATAAAAGTAGAACAAAATGGATCGGTTCATAGTGAAGTAGGGGAAGTTTGTGAAATATTTAACAAAGATTTTACTACAGCTGTAGAGAAATTAGGCATAGAAAAGCAGTCCCCACATAATGCCCTAAGGCTTCTTCAGACTGCTTATCCAAATAGATTTGTGGAAATGCAATTGCCACCAGTAACAGTCTCAGAAATAAATAAACTCATTAAACAATTAAAACCTAAAAATTCTTCCAGTTATGACAATATTTCATGTAAATTACTGAAAAGATGTTCAGATTGTATCGATCGTGTACTTGCCCACATTTGCAATGAATCGTTAATGCAAGGTGTGATTCCAAATAGACTAAAATATGCAGTTGTAAAACCGTTGTTTAAAAAAGGAGAGTCAACATGTGTAGATAACTATCGTCCCATTTCGTTACTTTCCGGATTCTCAAAGATTTTTGAAAAAGTCGTGTATTGTAGAGTTATAAAACATGTTACCCAAAACAATATACTCACTAAATCACAATTTGGGTTCCAAAAAGGATCATCTTTAGAAATGGCTATATATTCATTTTTAAATAACACATTTGAGGAACTTAATAATAAAATGAGCCCTGTAGGAATATTTTGTGATCTTGCAAAAGCATTTGACTTTGTAAATCATGAATTACTTTTGAAGAAATGTAGTACTATGGTATTTATGGAATTGCAGGTTAATGGTTTAAATCATACATGGAAAGACGAATGCAAAAAGTTTCCATTTTTGATCCTAAAATAAGTAAAGATGCTTCATCAAACTGGGAGTAAATAAACATGGAATTCCACAAGGTTCTGTCCTAGGACCCCTCCTCTTTTTGTTGTACATCAATGACCTTCCTGGAACCTTATCTGACGAAGTTAAGAGTGTTTTATTTGCAGATGACACTAACCTGACAGTGAGAAAAACACCAAACAGCAATCTAGAATTTAATATAAATGAAGTACTTAGTGAAGTAGCAAATTGGTTTATTTTATTTATTTATTTATTTTCCATATGCAACTTAGCCCAGCACCTAGTATCTAATCTGGGCCCTTATTTCCACTCATTTACATTTACATATGTTTGTATCTTATATATATATATATATATATATATATATATATATATATATATATATATATATATATATATAAAACATATTAACAAATAAACAATGAATGAAAGAAAATTTTGATTCAATTTCCAATAACTACTACATCTACTGTTATTAAACAGAATGGGTACGACACCACTACTAAATCTACTACTACTGTCACTAATATTACTGCTAACATTACTACTGCTACTACTAAAACCATTACTAATACTACTAATTCTACTATTACCACCACCAATTGTCACAGCCGCACTTCGGTCCACTATTGTTCATTTTTCTTGGTGTTGTGTGCGCTCCAAAGGCAGAGTCCCCTGGAACCGGCAGCAAAGTCAGCCGCCCAGGCCATCAAGAGTTGACCTCCTGGAATACCAAGACGGCCCGAGTTGTCGCTCAGAAGACGGCCTCTCTGGAGCATACTGAAGTTCCTCCGACGATTGATGTTGCTCATTGTCGTGGGATATCTTCCGTCAATCCGGTGTAATTGGGTTCTCCTCTTCTGCTATCTGTGGCCTTTGATTTCGCTCGGCATTTTTCCTTTTTATAAATTTCTCCTTCCAAAATTTTGAGGCTAGATCAGCTGCCTCGTCCAGCAAATGCCACAAACTTTCGTCGCGCAGAATGTCAAATATGCTCCTACCTTGCAGCCGAGCTTGTTGGTGTTCTCTCAAACTGGCTGTTATTTCACACTCCCATACCACGTGCTCCGGCGTACTCTCTTCACCACATTCAAAAAATTCAGCAAATTGGTTTAAGGCAAATTCATTAAAATTAAATTTTAAAAACACATTACATTAGGTTTAAAACAAAAAATTATGCACAGCTAGATTTACAAGTAGGCTATAAAAATAACACAATATTAGAAACAAAGAGTATAAAATTCCTTGGTATTAAAATAGATGAGAAACTCTGTTGGCATGAACATATCACTTCACTACTGAAGAAGTTAAGTACTGTCACCTTTGCAATACGAACACTCTCTCTAACAGCAGATCTAGAATTAACGAAACAGGTTTACTCCTCCTATTTTCATTCAGTAATGTCATATGGCATAATTTTTTGGGGAAACTCTTCACAAAGTAAAAAAGTTTTCATAGCACAGAAAAGAGCTATTAGAATGTTGTGTAGGGTAAAACTAAGAACTTCTTGCAGACAACTTTTTAAAAAACTCAATGTTCTTACAATGACTTCTCAGTATATATATTCTCTAATGTGCTTTGTCATAGATAAATATATATTTAAAGAAAAACTGAGAGATTATCTTATTGGCAACTCCTTCTACTCCATTCAAGAATTTGAACAAAATAATTAATTGTATTCAATATGACTTTTGCAAAACTTAGTTGTAAAAATTTATGTTTATTTTATTCTCTTTATTTTTCTTTGTAACATATAATTGTTTTCACTATGATAATGACTCATATTGTATGTATGTATATTAACCATGACATGTTTCACATCCCATTCACACGCGAATTAATACATTTCCTGTATCGCATGTCAATGTCATCATGCATCGATACCAATCATGCATCATGCGATGCAAACTTGATCCAAAATCTTCACAGTTTCTTACAACTTTCTTATTTTCTATGATGAAGGTCCATGTTTTAACACCTGACACAACTTACATCTGGCTGAAATAATGACACCAGTGAAAACGAAGGATGCTGAAAATAAATCGTGAAAACCTACGTTATGTCACGTAATATTAGTTTTAATTGTGGTTTAAGTAGCACACATCGCGAACAATTTGGAACTTCTTTCATTCAAACCAAGTAATGAGTTCAGTAAGAAAAAGCAACTGTTAATTAATATACCATTCTAGCATTACATTTCTTAGCAATTACTTAAATAAATATAATTGTTATAAAATATAGTTCAGTGCAATTCATTGTGCTTTGCCCTGTAACAAAAGGTTTCGTTGTTATTCTGGTCCATGTTGTATTTCAACCTAGCCACGTACTGCACTTGCGATCAGAGAAACAATACTTTAATCACACGCATGGTGATACATTACTTTATCGCATTTTAGTGGTAATAATACATCACGATATTAACTAAAACAAAAATCTTTACGGGTTCTCCATCTTCCTTTTTTATATTCGTGTTTCAGATAGGTACTAACAACTTTGAATGGCTGACACAGTTACATGCGGCTGAAATATGGCATCACTATAAGCAAAGGAAATTAAAAATAAATCTTAACAACTTACGTCATTTCACGTAATATTAGTTTGAATTGTAGTCTATGTTGTGTAGATCTCAGTGGTCTGGAACTACTTTCGTTAAAACAAAGCAATGATGAAAGTAACAGAACACTTGAGAAACAAAAAAAAAAAATTAAATTACTTATGCCCTCTGCTGTCAAGTGCCAGTTCTAATAACAATCTATCCACATTCTACATCTACATCTACATATTTACTCTGCAATTCACAAAATTGTGGGTGGCAGAGGGTGCTCAGCACCAAAGCTAATCTCTTTGTTGTGCATTCCAGTCCCTAATGGTACGAGGGAAAAAAGAATTCATATAAGAATCAGTGCGGCACCTTATTTCTCTAATTTTATCTTTCCTGTCCTTCCGACTCAAATAGGTTGGTGGAAGAAGTATTTCACTACACTCGAAAGTGAAAGTGGGAGTACGCATGTTTACCAATAAGTTTAAACGAAACGTGCGTCGTCTATCTACCAGAGACTCCCAGCCTAGTCTACTAATCAATTCTGTGACGCTTTCATAAGTACTGTAGCAAGCGGTAACGAATCGAGCGGCTCTTCTCTGTACTTTCTCTATAATTTCGAACAACCCCTTACGAAACGGGTCCCAAATGGCACAACAATAATCCAAATGTGGACGCACAAGAGATTTGTACATTATCTCCTTTGTTTGTTCATTATATTTTTTCAAGATTCGACCTATGAATCGCAGCCTAAAATTTGCTTTACCTACTAACGAATTAATGTGTATGTCCCATTTCATGTTCCTTTTTACTGTTACCCCCAAATATTTCATAGAATCGACCATATCAATAACTGTATTGTTTAACTCGTATTTCTGAAGAATTGGATTCTTTTTGTTAGTTATGCTCATTGTCTTGCACTTTTTACAATTTAGAGTAAGTTGCCACTCAGCGCACCAAGCCAAAATAACATCCAAATCACACCGAATTTCTAAGCAATCGGCTAAGCATTGCCGCTAACATTGACAAAATTAAAGATTTTGTCTTACATATCTGTGGCCAAAGATTTTAACGAATACTTTTGCATAAAACGAATCTATTATTAAATAAATCTAAGCTACTAATATTTATCATGTCGATTTAAACTCAATACATACTTTTATTTCAGTGTTCTGACAATTCACGGCTTAGTGTAATTTCTTGTGCCTTGCGTTGTACCAAAAGGTTTCAGTTTCCATTCGGGTCCAGGTTGCATTTCAACCTAACCACGTAACTTCTCGCCAAAAGAACAATACTTCAATCTCACGCATATTAATACATGAACTGTATCGCGTTTTAGTGTCAATAATGCATCGCGATGTAATTTTGATCAAAAATTTTCAAGGGTTTTTGCACATTTCTTTCTTGTGATTCAGACTAGTAGTAAAACGTTTGAATGGCTGACACAGTTGCTGAACTAATAGGCTCAGTAATAGTACACGGTGAAAGCAAAGGAAATTAAAATAAACCTTATAAACTTACGTTATGCCACGTAATTATTGTTGTAAGTGTAGTGTAGGATTGCACAGTTCCCGGATCAATGTGCAACTATTTCCACTCAAACGAATGAATAATTTCAATAATGGGACACAGTTTAAAATATTTTGAAATAAACTAAATTATTCATGTCCTATGCCGTAACGTCAAATGCCACTTGTAATTCTGATCCATGATAAGTAATACTCTAACCGAAATACAAAGCTTTTATCTTACATATCTATGGGCAAAGAATTTAAGGAATACTTCTATATATCAAAAGGATATTACGTAAATATAAGCATCTAATGATTGATATGTCAATTTCAACGCAATACATACTTTTATTTCAGGGTTCTGTGAGTTAATTTACTCACTGATGCTTGGAAATGTTATTAATTAACTCGCACTCAAGAATATCATCGTAAAACTTGACGTCATTGCGCGACGTCATAGATTGACCTCATACCGTGACATGCTACATCTAGCGTATTATATTAATGGATAGGTGTGTGTACTGTTTCACATAAACAGAAACTAACATGGTATAATATGTAGTCGCAAATTA
This sequence comes from Vandiemenella viatica, assembly GCA_031002005.1. Classification (NCBI taxonomy): domain Eukaryota; kingdom Metazoa; phylum Arthropoda; class Insecta; order Orthoptera; family Morabidae; genus Vandiemenella; species Vandiemenella viatica. The sequence goes on along the minus strand of JARYHS010001740.1, from coordinate 6,600 downwards.
CAGTGAAACTTACATGGTAACTGGTTGGTAAGAAAATATCTGGTTACTAGATGCTGGTAACAAGTGTATACACTGTTCCACATAATAAGTATTAATTAACTCGGGATTGTATGTGTAGATTACAGGAGATATTGGTTATACTAATGGGTTGTAGCTAACTTGTCAATATATAATAATATTATCAATTATATAGTAATATTGACATTAAAAATAAGTGTATGTACTGTTCCACATCCTCGAGCTTATTCTCACATGGGATCAAAGTGAACATATCTATCTATCTATCTATCTTAAGACACATTAAGAGTAGTTATCGAGATAGGACGGACATTCTATTTCCTCCATGCGACTAGTGTTGTATGTGTGTAGATGACTATTGTTAAGTGTAATGTGTTGTTTGCATTGGGAATATGAGAGGCTAAAATCCGGTGCTGACCAATTCAGGTCGACCGTAGACAATCGTCAAGCGTAATATTGTCATTTGATGTACGAATACCATAACAGTATAGTACTTCATATACACTGCAGAGACGTTTGGGAATCTGGTACACAGTCTGTTGAATAAGAATTGCACACTATTACCTCTTCTGACCTGTTGGTCAAGTCCCGAATGGTAAAATCTTCTTTCACAACAGGAGCTCCAACAGCTAACCTTTGGCAAACGCCGAACGCTATCACTGTGACGCAGCAATCTGGCCAAATGAAACTGGAAAAGTGGAATGTAAAAAGTTAATAAGGAATATTTTATAAAATTATAAATGATCTCTATGAATTAAGTTTCTTTATACGATACTTAGCGAAAAAGGAATGCTGAAGTTAAATGACAAGTAATTAAATGGTATTATTATTATTATTATTACTCCGCGATTCACTAAAAGTGGTGGCGGAGGGTACCTCTTGCTGTCTTGTGATACGAACTGTAACTGAAACACGAAAGCATCATTAACTGAATCGGGTTATTGTAGTTGTGATGAGCGAGTGCTGGTCATATCTCCCCAACTAATTATGCCAGCATCTTTATGCAGTAGACGAAACTGCTAAATGGGGGAGTGTCCATAAACCACGTAGCTCCATTCTGGCCTCCTGCGAACCCATATTCCTACCCCCCCCCCCCCCCCCCCCACGTAGCCCGTAGTGGCTTTTGCCTCTATCACTCCACTCTCCCCCTTCATTGAACGTGGCTTCTTTTCCATATTGATTGCAGAAGACATTTTGCACTGTTTTATCTTATCAGACTATCGTAAATTACATACGGAGATAAGTAAATGACTGAAATAAATATTCACATGCTGTTGTGTGTTCTGTACCTCATTTTAACTGTGACAAATAATTTGAACGGAAAGCTACGAGGCCTGGCTCGGAACCCCCCCCCCCCCCCACGTAGCCCAGCGTAAGTTTACAGCCAACCGCTCCCCCTTTCCCTAGACAGAGCCACGTAGTTTATGGACGCTCCCTAGACTTACCACGGAAGCGAAACTCTTCCGTCTTTGCCTGCACGTTACAAAACCTTGCTGGTAGGCAGCCACCAAATAACTCGCATGAGGCGTATTGCATACGTAGCAGGAGATTGTGTTTCTGGCATTGAAGAATAGGCTGAAATGATCAGATCCATTCGTACTCGGGAATTTTAATTGGGAATATAGTGTAGGGAATCTTATGAAAAACTTTTTGAAGGTACTGGGTTTTTAAGCGGATTGTTCACCAGTTTTTTGAGCAACCAATAACGTGTTAGAATTGGCTAAAGCGACTACATTAAAGAAGTATTAGATTACGGAAGAGTCAGTCTGACGTTTAATGTCAGTGTATTCAAAATGTTAAAATCAATAGCAGAGTAAACCAAAGTGGTTGTAACTGTTACCATTTAACTAGCTATAGTCCTCTGAGCCAATCCGGTCTTTTCCCGTCTATTGTAATGTATGAGATATCACACAAAGCTCCCGTGCGTCCCCATCTGGAGTTCTGTTGTGCTGTATAGGATCCGCATCGTAAGAATTGATTACTAGCGTCGATAAAGTACAGAGAAGAGCCGCTCGCTTTGTAGCCGCTAGCTGCAGCCGATTTTGCAGGCTGACCACCGAAATACTTGCCTGCAACCATGCGAACACCCACCTTCATTTACGATTGCGGAGAAATACTTTACTCACCAATATATTTGTCTCAATGGCAGAAAAGATAAAATGAGGGAAATAAAGTTTAATCTTTCTGCGCAGATGCTCATATGGGGCAAAAGTACACCGGGCCCGAGCGTTCGAAGGGGGCCCTTCGTCCGGGGTGACTAACTAAACACAAATAAACTTTAAAAAACTTTCTTAAAAAAGAAGTATTTTTATTTTTTTGCATTAAAATTTTCTGACTTTATCAAAACGCAAGGTTAAAGAAATTTTTTTGTCGGGGTGAGGGGAGACGGAGGGTGCCCTAAGAACGCTTTATCCGAGGCCCGAGAATTCTATCGCCGACCCTGACCCCTGGTGTAGCACCTTGTAAAATTTGCTACTCTCTTTGTCCATCGGGTTCCCCACGCGAAAAGAGTTCACCTACAGGTGTTTTCCTGAGACTAAGTGAGATATATCACAATCGTCTAAGAGTGCTTTCCCTATAATGACATCAGATTAGTTTTTATTTGTTAACATTGTGAATGCAGTGGCTTGCAGGTAATGACAATCAGCTTCATTAGTTTAATAAATAGTTTGCTAATAACACTGTGGATGTCGTCGTCATTTAAATACTTTAGTTAGTTTCTTCGCGAATCGATTAACGAGACTTTGAGTACTCATTAGTTGTCCGAGAGAACGCACGCTTTCAGATGTGTTTTGTGAGAATGTCAGGAGAACGGAGAACAACTGTTGGCCTTGCAACGTGAAGTTTGTACACAGCTAACAATGTCGGAGCAAGACTTGCACCCCTCCATTACGCCAACTGTGCTTGGACCTCTATACCGACATAGCACTTGCCCACGGATAATTGATCATGTCAAGACTTTTTACAAAACACATGGAGCTTCTTGGCCAATCTGCTTTTTTTCCCTTCATTCGACAATTCCATTGATAGCATTGTATGTATTTGTTACGCTCAAAGACCGAAAACGTTCAATGAGGGAAAAAAATGATGACCACAACGTGTTCTGGTTTCTTTAAAACGGCCATGGCCATAACACGTTATCGACGTTATAGCACTAACAAAAAAAAAAAAAAAAAGCCAGCCAGAAGGTGCTGTGGCCAACTCAGAAAGACCACAACGCTAAATTCTCGTCTGGTCCAGGTCCATTCTCCACACATGACGTATCACATTTAAAAAAAAATTATTTATTTTTTATCCTTGAACGAGAGGGTTAAGAAGAATCATGTACATTATATACACCTTGGACCGATTCGTCGTGAACACAAAGAGTTAAGTACTGGTGATAAGCCACAACGTGTTGTGACAGTTTTCACGAAAACAAAAAGCGTTTTGGTCGGTTTTTTTTGCTCAGTAAGCGTTTTCGGTGTTTGCGCGTAACATATGTCCAACTATACAGGGTGTTACAAAAAGGTACGGCCAAACTTTCAGGAAACATTCCTCACACACAAACAAAGAAAATATGTTATGTGGACATGTGTCCGGAAACGCTTACTTTCCATGTTAGAGCTCATTTTAGTTTCGTGCTCGTATTGTGGACGGCTGTGATACAATACGCCATTCTCCAGGGTTGCATCAGCGCATCAGGGATTCCATGCGACGGAGGGTGGATGCATGTATCCTCGCTAACGGAGGACATTTTGAACATGTCCTGTAACAAAGTGTTTGAAGTCACGCTGGTACGTTCTGTTGCTGTGTGTTTCCATTCCATGTTTAATGTGATTTGAAGAGAAGTAATAAAATGAGCTCTAACATGGAAAGTAAGCGTTTCAGGACACATGTCCACATAACATATTTTCTTTGTTTGTGTGTGAGGAATCTTTCCTGAAAGTTTGGCCGTACCTTTTTGTAACACCCTGTATAGGACCAGGTTAAGCCTTTGATTGGCTTGATTTGCTGTAGATGTGTACGCATCAGTGTTACAACTAGAGTTGTTAGACTTAGGAGGGAGTTACAGCTTAACGTGGAATCTGAACCACGGAAGCGTTCTAGCTTAGTTCAAATTGCACAGTAAGTGTGCCAGAGGAGAAGATCGGGTTAAGGGCTTACGAAAATCCCAGTCCAGACAGGGATTCAAACCGCGGACCTATCGATCTCTAGTCAGGTGCTTAACCACTGGGCCACCAGCCCGCTCCGTATAGCATTGATTTAATTTCGTTCTTTCCTTTTATTCAGTCTTTACGGCTCGAGGTCATTAGAGCCACGAGAGAATTGGGTCAGAAACGGAAAGGAATTTAATAACGGCGTTTTGAAGGATCCATCCCGGTTTTCGCCTGGAGTGATTTCGGAAAATCATGGGAAACCGAAATCTGATTGGCCGGACGGGCAGATTTGAACCATCGTCCCGCGTGCCAGGCCCGAAAGTTACGGATCATCCATTAGTCTCGGTAGCATTAAAATAAAGTTTTCTGACATATAATATGGATTATATGAAGAGACTTACTTCGAAAGCAATAGCACCGAATACCTTCTGAATAACGGGAATATTCGTACTTATAGTCGCAAACTTACAAAACAGACTTCTTATTACATGAATTTAAATTTAGACTACTCTTTTTGAATGTGCATGTGAGCGACAACACTTTTTCTAAAGATATGTGTTGATGTTGGCAGCGCACTAGCCAGGGAAATCCAAATAGCGGCTGAGCCGCGTAAACTAATTACTAGATTTTTAGACAGAATGCACCATCCGCTGAATGAGTTGATCAGGCAAAGATGACCCGATAAAGAATACCTAGAGTTCCAGGTGGAATTGGGACGAAGGAAGCGGTTTAGACTATTTCACTTACACAAAGTAAGATGTATCAGGAATGAAGGAAAGGTTAAGAGCACTATAAATTGCTGGTGTAACCTGTCATAGTCTGTAAGACTCTCCACCAGCAAGCTGTTGTACGCTGTAACAACTACAGCCAGACCCGAGAAATAAACTATATCTGTTCTCTTACAGGATGGCGCTGATGAAAATTTGCACAGTTTTTCCACCATAAATAATAATACAGTAATCGTACGTGCCTGTCAGTTAGCAAACACCTCTTCTGACCGAGAATTGGTCAGCTTAGTCTGTGGAGAATTTGTGTTGGTTAGGGACTTTAAGCGGTGTTGGTTGGCAGCCGTGCGGGTGGGCGGTGCCTGTTGCACGTGTTGGCCAGCCGTGCTTTGCGGGCAGTCGGACGGCCAGTCTGGGTTGTGCCGGCGGGTTGGGAGGTTGTGTGCTGCGTGCAGTGTCTCCCGTGCGGGAAGGTTCAACAAGTGATCGCATCCGCTGCAGTGCGGCGGGAGCAAAGGAACTAAGAAGACAGGTAAGGTACGGTGAGATGGGCCTCACTCAAAGCAAAAAAAGTAATATAATCGTCAAGACACTCCCTCGTATCTTCATCCTGCTTCTTCTTTTTTTTATAAAAAAAAAACTGTAAAGTGTTATATCGACGATTTCGGAAGCTTCACTAATTATTGGTTAAACATTTCATCATTATTCTGCCTGCCGTAGGTATAACACCATCTTCACATCTCTACACATTCCTTCCCCTTTTTCTTAAAATACTGACTGTTGTTTGTATGAAAAATGACTTAAAGTTAGGCTAATGCTGCCACATGTATCTTATACCAGTTCTGGTCTGCTGTTATAAAGTAAACTACGTTTTTTACATTGTGAAACTGTATCGTATTTTTTCTGTCGATGTGATGTTAGGTCGCGTCTAAAACCAATTCATCTGCGCACTACGATTCAACTATTTGCTGGAATCAATTTCAGCGCAGCCAAACCTAAGTGAACAGTTAAGTGTGGTTATTATGAAGAGAAAATTTTCATTTCTTAAATATAAAGGCCAAAATTTATGTAACAGACTGTAAACATGCCAAGTTTGAAATATAAAGGCAAAACTGGCGACAAAATATCCAGTCTGATGAATAGAAATTTCAAAGTGACAAGATCTGAAAAAATATTAGCTAGTCGTTACATTACACATTTTGATTAAAATCTACATTGCTGGCTTTAAAAACTGTCCTCTGCTACAGAAGTAAAAAAGTAAAATGTGACAGAGCATCAGAGTAAGATTACGATTATAACATATAGCCGTAAAAATGTTGTAACAAAATTTAACCATCCCTAAACAGATCTAGCCAAATACAAATAAACATAACAATCTTTTGCGGTTCTTTTAATCAGCTGTAAAGAAAATGGTTATTCTCAGCACAACTGAAACCACAATTATTTCTTCTTACTTCCAAAGTGAGCCGTTTTTTCATATTTTCACAAAGGAATTTCAAAACATTAAATCTCTCGTTGCAGGTGTTAAGCATATCCCTAAGTTTGGTGTGATAAGTATTTTTATATTGTTGGAGAGTGCCTAACCACAGTTGTACACTAGTGCCCAGATCCGTCTGGATTGCATTTGGAAATACTTAACTACAGAAGTGTTGTCCCTTGATGGTGGGATTCAAATCTGACGGTACTCTTTTGATTCTCACACATGATGCGCATAACGA